>JAULBZ010000192.1:25568-37337 GCA_032360805.1 Neoturris breviconis
AAGTCACAGAGAGTGATGTAAATGTTCACGAAGCAGTTGTTATTGTAGAAGTGAGAGAGAGTGATGTGCTTGTAAATAACGTTTAGTAAATTATACACGTATTCTATTTTGTAAGAAACAGTTTTATAAGAAAAAGTTCTGAATTTAGGTCCAAAAATAAAAAACACAGAACTAAAATTTGCAAACGATAAGAAACAACAATACCTTGATGTATGTCTCTTATATGGACCAAAAACAGATGTTTAGTTGTCACAAAAACAGAATACGTTAAACGTATCATTTCATTTTGTATCCTTTGTTAAAATTTTACGTTTTTTAGCTGGTATATACAGTTTTCACTTTGCTAATGTTCTCACTGAAATCGCAAGACGTAAAAAAAGATACGTGTAATAAATATGGTGCAAACACTTATAATCTTTTTTTTGACATTTCCAACAAAGAGTGACTAAATTTTCCTTAGATGACTAAATGTTTACCGATAAAGGTAAATAAATAATATAATTGCCTGTCAATCCGAAGTGACGAAATTACCATCTGTTAAATTTATTGTCCGTCTATGAAATCCCCAAGATTCTAAGTTCATCCGTGTATCAATGAAAAAGTCCTATGCCGAACACTTTCATTGTCGTAAAAACAGAATAAAAAAGCGAATGATGCCGGCACGTAGTGCATTTTTAACGTAAAAAAAAACATTGTTTTGACGTTCGGACGTCAAAACGATGTCTCTTTTTACGCTGAAAAAACGTCACGTGCTCATTAGGGATGATAAACAATTAAATAAATTTTACCTCTCTTTCTTCATGTTGTAAATCTCCGCTTCTTTTGTCTGACCACTATAGAAACAATAGATAATTAATGACATTTTAATTAACAATTATAATAAAAACAAACAAAAACAATATTCTTCTTTCATTTCTCGATCGTGAGAAAACCTTCAAATTCTTATTTATACTGGTTACGACTTTCGTTTATTTTGTTTGTATATTAATTGCGC
Source organism: Neoturris breviconis (assembly GCA_032360805.1). Classification (NCBI taxonomy): domain Eukaryota; kingdom Metazoa; phylum Cnidaria; class Hydrozoa; order Anthoathecata; family Pandeidae; genus Neoturris; species Neoturris breviconis. The sequence goes on from JAULBZ010000192.1 coordinate 26,563, forward strand.
AATATGTTTATTTTGGAGATAATACATGTTTTCTTAATATAGTTGCCATGACGATAAGTAAAATTAGCCCGCAGGTTATTTTCCCCCTCACTATATCAACATTTAAGAATAATGGCTCCAGTATATTTAGTTAACCTCTGAATACAAGCGCGCGTATACAAGCAAAATACAATGCACAATACAAGAATATACACAATACTCCAGTGGCTAAAAACCTGTTCAAAGTCCGCAGTAAAGACGCTAGAACAACGTAAGTGTTTTTTGTTTAACGTGAAGGGTTGACCGGACATTGGCTTGCGTGCGTGTTTACGCATTGTTTTGTTGATGGTCAATATTTTACCATAATATTACAAAATAATACCTATTGGGCAAAAAATCTTTTCAAAGTCCGTCGTTCAACGTTATTCTAGCGTCTTTACTGCGGACTTTGAAAAAGTTTTTGCTCACTAAATAATGTTGAACTACGTTGTAGATACCAATCTAGTACAAGTGAATTGACAATTCCCAAATTCCCAAATAAATTAATAAATAAATAATAAAAAATTTAAAAAAGTCATTACCTCTACAAATAAAGAATTCTCATCAAAAACTATTTAACTTCTGTGAATGTTCATACGATATCCAAAAAGCTTTTTTATGCTCATCAACATTCTTGGTTAAAGGTCTCTTGATTTGGAGTTTATCAAGTTCAGCCTCAGTTCCATGTAAACTTAATTTTTTAAATTGTATTTCACACTGTGGGAAACCATTTGTTCAAAGTCTGCAGTAAAGACGCTAGCAGAACGTTTTTAATGTTGTTCTGGCGTATTTACTGCGGACTTAGGACAAGTTTTTGCCTACTGCGCAGACCGCACATGAGCATAAAATTGATAATTTTATTCGAGATTTTGTGTTACGTCAGAAGTTTTAATACGGGAAGTGTCTATTGCGGATAAAAACATCAGAAACTATCATAATTCTCATTAGCTTAGATTACATCCGTGCAACAAGCGTAAGGTAATCTCATTGACGTATAATGTTCAGTGTTCGGTATGTGGTAAATACAAAGGGCTAAAGAAAAATGCTGAATATGGGCCAGTCAGTCAGACATTCTATTTGTAGAAATCGACATCACACAGTCTTAAATTGCAGATACATGTGAAATGATTGCCAAATACAGTCTCGTTTACAAACCGCATGTATTGCTATACATAGGAATATACAGGTCCTTAGGGCATATACACAACAGGGAGTGGATCTTCACACATTGCAAATGTCAATAAACGTCCATTTATTTGGAGCCTTATCAACCCCGTGGGCAAAAACTTACTCAGAGTCAACATTGGTCTAGCGTTTTTACTGCAGACATAAACAGGTTTTTGCCCACAGGAAATAATATCATAAAAACATAGAATCAAGGGTCTTGGTGCGTGGTGTTGGTCAATATTGTTTATCCATCGTAAATTGAGTAAAACACACATATTACATATACCAAGGAACTTTATTGGATACCCAGGCGGAAAAAAACAGTTCAAAGTCAGCTAACATTGACTACACAGATCGTATTCCAACCTCGATCCCAGATTTTAGAGAAGAAGACCTGGGATCTACAAGCAAGCGCATAAATAGTGAGCCATTTCACGGATTTTGGTGAGTAATACAAACCACAAGTAGCATTCAAATGCGGAAAACGACCAGGCCCAGTCTCTAGAGATTTATCTCAGAGATTTATCGAGTAGAATTAAGACTAGTACCCAGCCTTTGGAACATATTTTTTGTGTATTTAGTTTTGCTACCTAAAATTTAAGGCTTTCTATCTAAGTGGAAATTCGGAATTTTTGCTCGAATTTTACCTTGTCTCAAATATTTATGTGATTGCTTGTATGTTTATTCACTCTATATTACTTGTTTAGCTTAACTGGGACGTCGATTTTCCAGAAACATAGTCTACAGTAAGTTCGAACCTCAATAAAAGTCACTAGAGTCTTCTATTGTTTAAACCTTTGAAGATTACACAATATGTTTACATATACAGGTCGACATAATCAGCAAATAATCACTGTAGAGGGGTGATTTTTCAGCATAGCTTCAGGCTAGAAAGACTGAAGCTGTGCTCAAAAATCTTGCTTCAACCGCTGATATATGGATCAACATTATCTGATTTCTCACTCTTCCTTTAAAACAGTTTTTGAAATTCAATGCTGATTCGTTGAGATAAGTCAAACTATGACGTTTTTATGAGCTAGACCTACCGGTACGCTTCGTCATTATCAACTCTAAAAAGACGTCGTTTTGACGTCGCGATGTCAAAACGAGGTTTATCGACGTTGATGAGACGTCACGTGCCGTCTAGGATGTTTTTAACTCAGTAGTTTCGACGAAAATATATCAAAAAAGATAAAGGTTATAAACACAGGCAATTTAGATACGTATCTTTTGATTCTTCTATATTCAAAATAAGAACACACGTTATTTACTAATAGGTAAAAATTTGTTCAAAGTTATCAGAAAAGACGCTAAAAAAACGTGGTGCCTTTACTGCGGACTTTGAACAAGTTATTGCTTACTGAGTTACCTTTCGAGCTTTACGAACCATATTGCGAGATATCAACTTCTATATGACATGAGGAGCGTACAAAAATAAGCAATATTGTTACAGCTATCAAATTCCGATTAAAAATGCTAATTTTCTGACAATTTTAAATTCCTTGTGATTAAAATATTTAAAATTACAAGTTATAGAAGCATCGTTAAAACCTACTTTCTTTTCAAAATCTTGGCATTAGCTCGATTTGCAAATAGTTTCTGCACTCATGCAAAGAAGGACGCTAAGTGATTTATGACGTAATTAGTAAATGTCTGTTTGGTTTGGAAGTAGTCTAACAAAGTCATTGTTTCCCAACTCGTTCCCAGGGTGGTTCGCCTTTTCGAAATACAGAAGAGCGGTAAGAAACCCTAGAACAAAGTTGATCGTTTCCCGTTCTAAACCAAAAGTTTGTTTCCATCGTGTATATTTTCATATTACAAAACGGCAATTCGAATTTCCGATTTTCAATAATTTCTATTACAGGTTTCACAGAACACATGAGAAGTTACTTTAATGCCACAAATTTTCCCGGGTAGTAGGTTTCACGGTTTCCGCGGTTTTTGGATAAATTTGCGATTATTTTTTATATATAATCAGGTTCCTTGATGCATTTCTTTTTTTCTCTACTTCATCCTAAAATATAGGAAAATTAATTCCCCCGAAAATTAGTGACATTAAAGTAGTTTAAGGTTGATATATAATAGGCTAGGGGGGGGGATTCCGCCCCCCTCTATCACATTATTATTTATAACGTCTGAACCACTGAAGCAATGGAGCTTCATTATTTAAAGGGATCAAATTATATGGGTCATAACCTGAGACCACCTATTTCTACATGTGAAAATCCTATGTAAATCGGCAATAACTTATTTTGCAATAACTTCTGTTTGGTTCATACTTATAACATGAAACTTATTCAGATTACTCACAATGTAAATATTTCTGAAAGTTTTGGTTACGTAACTAATCCGTTTCCCCAATCTTTTCAAATTTTAAAAATTTGATTTTTTTTCGGATTTTCGGACGACAATTTTGTAAAAAAACCCGGAAACTGTGGAGGTGGGCGAATCCGCTTCCTCTCGGTCATGAAATGTTCAAAAAAGCCCGGCCTGAATAGGGTTAAGAATATAACCAATCATTCGGAATATAAACAATAAATATCTCCACCCTTGCATAAACAGCATCTCATTTCATTCTTCCTGACTGAAAGGAAGCGACTTTCTTCTAAGGCCACTTCCTGCCTGCACGGGACCTCTAATCAATGCCGAAAAGACGTCGACGTCTCTTTGACGAAATAAAATTGTATTAATGTAGAATCACATACGCACATTGAAAAAATTGTAAATAATTCTGTAATCAAATACTCCAAATATATGCATTTTGTGGAGAGCATTGGAGTAAACACAACGATCAGACACGTGGGTAATCAATTACTAATTATATCATTAATTAAGGAGTATTATTTAATTAAAAAATTTGATTATTTCTATGCCAAAATATGTCACAAATATTATTGGAATGAAGTGGAAAGTCGAAACAATGTCGAAACAATGTCGAAACAACGTCAAGGCATGACCTTCTGATATTTCAATATTTCTCTTAGGGTGACGATACCGAAAAAATAATAATACGAAAAAAAATACGAGTAGCTGAGCACTTAAATCCTCAGCAGTGATCTCTGTTTCTATACCGCATATCGTAATGTTGAGACTGGAATGAATTGAGTTGATCGCAATACCTCAAACCTTTGAATTTCCCTTTTACAGAATACTTTTAATATATTCTTATAATCTGGATCTTATCTTAATTGGTTGTTTAAAAATGGTATTATTAACACCTTTTACGCTTGTTGAAAATGACCCTACCAAGTGGGCAAACATTTGTTGAAATTCCGAAGTAAAGTCGCTAAAATGACGTTGAAAACGTTGTTCTAGCGTCTTTACTACGGACTTCGAACAAGTATTTGCCCACTAGGTATAATTTCTGCCTCAATGTCACTTCCCTGACGGCACAAGACTCCGGAAGAACGTCAAAACAATGTAGCGACGAAGTTTAGGCGTTGTTCTGATGTCATGTACCAACTGGGATATTGATAAAAGGTTTGCAAAGACCTTTGTTAGCTACGCGCAATACATTTGCGTAGACGCATTAATTGACGGTCCATGATATCTCCGTTCACGGCCTTTGTATTGCCATATATGGTCATTATATAGATATTGCTATATATGATCGTTAAAAAGATGCGGATATTTCTAGTAAAGGACCATCTCAAAATTTCGCTCTAAAACCAACTTCTTTGTTAGGGTTAACTAAAATTGACAAGAGTCGAGAAAAATCTGTGCAGAAGTGTGTTTCTTTTTTGTAGATTATATTTTTGAGATAGTAATTGACAATTTGAGCGTTTACATGGAAATCCATTGTTTACCACACAAATTTAGCAATATCTATTTCATTATTCTCTGAATGTTCTTTCAAAGTTAGATTTATTCCGTATTCAATACCCAGCGGGTCCACAGCAAAGCCGCTAGAACAACCATCATAGAAGAACATCTTCAACGTTGTTTTAGCGTCCTTTCTAAGAACTTTGAACGATGCCCACTAGGTAACAGTGCTTTTATTTCTGCAGATTTCGCATAGCATTGTGGAACCTTAATAATTGAGGTTAAAACGTTTGACTTGATAGATCGTTTATTGACACACCTCTCAATTAGTATTACCGAGCAACTGTGTATCGATCATTGCCAAATTATTTGAGAAGAATTTGTGTGGTACGTTTAAAGTTCAAACCTCGTATCCAGGACTTTTTACCAGGGTTTCTTTCAAATGAATAACCCTATGTCGATACACGACGCCGGATTAACGGTGACGTTGTTTTAGGCAGTCCCACTAAATGAGTTCCATCTTAAACGACCTTGATTAGTTACTAGTATGAGGAAACCAATCAAATGCAAGATAATTTAAGGTGAAACTCATTTAGGGGTCCATGTAAAGGCTACCTTAACGTTGCTTCGACATTGATTCGGCGTCACGTATCACCTCGGGTATACAATAAATTGTTTTAATAACTTACCGTATGAAGACGTCCGACAGTCAATCCAACACCATGTCGGTCTTTATGACCTAATGGAGTTGCCATAAATAATTCCGACATAAAATTGTCATATTGTGGAACACGTTGAAGCTAGAAATAATAGAATAGTTTTCAGTAATAGTTCCCAATGGGCACACGACGTCGGAACATAGAAACAACGTCAAAGCGACGTCGTGACGTCATTTTGACGTTGTTTTGATGTTGTTCCGATGTCGTGTGCTGATAGGGTTACTTTTTTGTATCATTTTTGTGATGATTATTACCTGCTGATATTTCAACTTTTGAAATTTTTACGGGGGTCATGATATCAAATATTGGACGGATGAAAGTAATCATTTTTGTTATTATGACCCCCTAAAAGATACAATAAATAAATTTCGTTCTATAGAGCAAGACATCTTAATCGCATCTTGACTGGGCTTTTAAAAGATTCACAATTTTAAAGAAGCACAAGAGTACTAAGACTCTACTCTTTAGAAAGTAAATACATTAAATTCTTAATCAATGTTGTTGTATCTATCAGCGAATCTAATCTATATTGAGAAAAACGAACGTTATAAGCACAATCAAGCCTCATCTTCCATGAAAAAATATAAGCAAATCGAGCCTGGAGCAAAATTTATGTGTTCTTATACACACATAAAAAACGAGTATAAGCAGTTCCGGAGTGGCTGTGTGGAGAAAGAAGATGTAGCAAAGATTAAAACATGAGCGATGAAATTGTGTGTGTTGAATACTGTGTGTATTGAGATTTCACGTTGTTTTTTAAAGAAGCAGCTTTAGAAGATACAGTGCAAAATTTAGGTAAAAAAATAAGAAACACATTAAGGAAATTAAGATAATACCTTTTGTTAAGATTTATGTTCTTAAGAATACTCGTATTGAGAAACAAAAAAGAAACTTTTGAGTTCCCGATTATTAGAATAGACTAAACTCCAGTTCTAGCTTAAATCTTAAGTTTGTTTATTAGTTTCGAAATAATTCGTTCGACGTTATTCTAGCGTCTTTACTGCGTACTTTGAACCACTCACAATAATTGTTCCTTAGGAAAATAAATAATCCCATAATATTTTTTTAGTATAGTGTTTAACTTAGAAGCTGAACATTACACTAAAACACTTCTCCACAGGTGATATCTGGCAGTTATATTAGGCGTCCCATTTTGTAAACCCCCGCCATAATTTCAGAGATTGTAGAGTAGTTAAGAATTTGTATACAGGCTGTAGTAAGTATGTCGTGTATTCCGACTGTAGATTAATCGAGTAACTGACAAATTGACTGTTCGAGTGACTCAAACGAGTTATTCTTTTGTATCACAGTATCCTTTGTTACTATAATAATAATTTCTCTCGTTAATTCATAACATGCTCAACCTCGTTCCCGGGGCTTCTTTCCGTTCTTTGAAAAGATGCTTCAAAAAGCGCAATGAAGCCCTGAAAACGAGGTTGTAACATGCTTACTCTAAGAGGTAAGGACCGAGTTGATGCAAGTTTTCGTTTTGGTGGAATAGGTGTGGGTTGTTCTTTTTTCTGCTGTGCTCCTGTTATACGTTTTTTAAATCTTTCTAATGTTGTTCGCTTTTCAACTTTCAAATCATGGCTACATTCACTTTGTTTTGAAATGCTTTGGTTATTACATTGTTTTGTTTGGGTAGTGTGAGCATTGCCAACAAATTCTTTCTCCGGTTGTCTTACACCATTATGACTATTCGGTCGTTTTTCATTGTGAGTGTGAACACGTAATTTATCTTTACTGAAAACTTGTTGTAGACTGGTAGATCTTTTCATTACTGCTTTCTCTTCTTTCTTATATTTAGAAACAACCACGTGACTATGTTTACGCCGTATGGTTGGTGATGGTCCTTGTTCTATTATTGATACCGCAAGCATGCTTTTCGATCTTGTAAAAGAGAACTTTCTACTCGGCTGATCTGCAACCATGATTAACTCTGTATAACTCTATAATATCGTGCTGGATAATTACTACATCTGTTATTTATGAAATTAATACTATAACTCCGTAAAAAAATGCTACTTTTTATTCATAAATGTGGATGTTCTTCTCTAACTTAGAACTCGATCATAAGGATTAAATCAAGAGACACGAGACACAAACAAAATAGCTATAATCTTTAATTTCACGCCATAAAAACAATACTGTATTACTTCCGTAATTTCAATGAAAAATATAAACAGACAATTTGAATTGACGTGTAATAATGAATACTGCTTTCCTTCTAGGCACACAAGTATCCGGTGCTACATCCGTTTCTATTCATAAAACAACCCAGCGAGCAAACACTGGTTCAAAGTCCGCAATAATGACGCTAGAACAAAATCTTCGACGTTGTTTTAGCGACTTTACTGCGGACTTTGAACAGTTCTTTTCCCACTGGATAGGAATGTATAATATGTAATAAAACATAAAATAATGATCTTCTGCTAATTGTATTGTGTAGGTAATGATGCTCTAATGACGCTATGTCCTGTTCTTAATTGGTTAGGATGTAGGTACTTTAGATAATATTGGTTTTCAATCGTGCTTGAATGTCTTGCTAGATTTGATAAATCTGTATTTTGTGTTAGGTTTATCATAAATACAACTTGTCTCTCCTTTTTAATTTACTTGATTATCTCAATTCCCATTGAATAGGTCAAAACTTGTTCATCTACAGTAAAGACGCTAGAACAATGTTTCAAGTTTTTGTCCTGCACTGGGATATTCCTTTCTTTGGGAAACATTTAATTTACTTGATCATCCAATTTTCATTCTCTTTGTTAATTAATTTGTTTAATTTACTTGTTTACCCAGTCTTCTATTGCATAATATCATTGGCTACTTTCTTTGGGTGACATGTGAAAGAACTGTCTCTTTTTAAATATACTTGTTCGTCTTGTTTTATATTGCACAGTATCCTTGGTTACTTCCTTTGGGTAAAACTTGGGATAAAATTTGTCTCTTTTTTAATTTACTTGTTTATCCAGTTCTACAATGTTGTGGTCAGAGTTTGCGGCTTTGAAGCAATTCAATCAACTGAACGGAATTTGCACCGTATTGTAATTTTTAATCATAATATTGTATTAATGAATAATGATCGGTGGTCGGTAGTTGTCATAACAATGGTGATATCGGTGGTCGGTAGTTGAAATTCTTCCATTACAATATATGTGAAATGTAACCCAGTTTATCAAAACCAACGTCATACATAATATCAATTCAAGAAAAATTCAATTTCTTTTGACAACATTCTCCACTAATGAGAATTATCAGTTGACCCTGCATACTACGTCGGATCAACACTGAAGTAGCGTCAAAATGACATCGCGACGTCGTTTTGACGTTGTTTCAGCATTGATCTAATGTCGCGTGCTGACTGGGAAACATGCTGAATTAATGCTCTGTAACAATCTTGATTAATAACTGCTTGGGAGTGCATCAAGTAAACGTTCCTGTAACTGATTGATATCTTTAGGATGTTTGTATACCCAACACTTTTCCCAACAGGTGGTATACTAACTTATTTTGGCTAGATCCCGGTGGGCAAAAACTTGTTCAAAGTCAGCAGTAAAGAGGCTAGAACAACGTTAAAAATGTCTTTACTGCGGACTTTGAACAGGTTGTTGCCCACAGGGATGGGTTTATTTATTAGTAGATAACATTGACCCACCTCGTGACGCGTCACGTGATACATTATCACATGGTGGATCAAGAATATGAAATAAGTAAAATCACGTGACTTACAGGTGCTAATATTAAAGCTGCTAATGTAGGTTTTTCTGTGATATTTCTCTGCATGTTGATAAATGATGTGAATGCTGGGTCCGTTTCTCGTTTATTTTTCAGAGTTCTGAAAACAAAAACATATATATATTTTCAAGACATAATAATAAAAATCAACAAACAAATAAATAAATAAGAAAAAAATATAAAATGCACACACAGAAAAACTTTCACTCCTATTGCGAGATCAACATTTCGATATTTTCAGGGCAATAATTAGTTTCTCCCAATTTATTTAGCCTGCTCCACAGATTCGCCCCACTTCGCCAGCGTTTCCAGCCAGATGTTGGGTTTGTGGAACACGCTAAATTGATCATGATGCGGCACGAAAAACTTCCGAATATAATTCCTTTAGCCTGTATACCTTCACGTGAATTCTAACTGAAGCCACTACATTGGTGGAAAGTGATGTCACTTGTCATCTGATGTCTCTGTCGACCAATGTAATGGTGTCGTTAAGAACTGGCGGGAACGAATTTGCCTAGTAGTGATTCGCCGTAAGGATAATCAATGGTCAAAATAAGAGTAAATAATCACTTTGGAGGAGGGATTTTTATGCACTTTTTAACCTGAAGCTATGCTCAATAATCGCTCCCCTACAGTGATTATTTGCTCTAATTTCGTAACTAATTCCTTACGTCAATCTACAGTGTAGAATATTTTTTACACGATTTTTCTTTATATTCACCGCAGGATAAAATTTGACCCAAAATTAAGCATTGCCTAAACATCCCCCCTCTGCAATAGATGCACTTAAAAATCTTTTCAAAAACAGGAAATTAAAGCTATATAATTTGTTGTTTATTTAATCATCAGCAGATGAAAAAGGACAAGTATCTACAAGTATGTTCCATAAAATAATCCACAGGTGTAGTAGATCTCTATTTGACACCCATATTTGTATTGTATCTAATATTTGGAACGACGTAACTATGACGTAACTATGTATTATGTGTGCCTTAAAGTAATTCTATAGATTTTCCGAAAATTAAAATTAGCATTAGCTGAACATCACTTCTTAAATCTCAGAAAAGTTAAGCACCACTGAGCATTAACTCAAATTTGCTGAAAAAGCATTTTGCAAACTCGAAAATATTGATGATACAAGATTACTCAACGATCTAGTGAACGATGTTATCACCGACGTAACGTAATAAGATGTGAAATTTGCCGTTTAACCCTTTTTGTATATTTTCTATTATCGCGGGCAAACACCTGTTCAAAGTCCGCAGTAAAAGCGCAAGAATAACGTTTTTAACGTTTTCAACATTGCCATTCTTTACTTCTTTTTCACATTTTTTTAATAATTTTCATATATTTTCAACCATATTTAGGCGG
>JAULBZ010000193.1:0-37325 GCA_032360805.1 Neoturris breviconis
TCAAGATAAATCAAATGATGATTTGTGGAAACGTAATTCATGTGAGCAACAGTATAATGATTTAGCTGCACTTGAAGTCCAGGTACAAACTCACACCAGTGAAAAACCATATCAACCTGATGTTTACATGGAACAATTTATTCGTAAAGATCCTTTTCAGAATCTAGACACTTATAGTGGCAGAAAAGCATATGAATGCAATGTTTGCGATAAAACATTCTCCCTGAAACACCATCTAACAATTCATTTACGAATTCACACTGGGGAGAAACCATACCAATGCCATATTTGTAATAAATCGTTCGCCCAAACTTCTAATTTGAAACTTCATGCACGAATTCATACAGGTGAAAAGCCGCATCATTGCGATATTTGTGATTGCTCTTTCAGTAATCCTAGAAATTTCAAAGTCCATTTGCTAACTCATACAGACAAAAAGCAATATAAGGGTGAGAAATCATATAAATGTTCTCTATGCAGTAAAACATATTTGAAGGAAAAGAGTTTAAATTTACATATGGAAACTCATGGTGGAAAAAAGTATGAATGTGATATCTGCAATAAACAGTTTACTCGCAAAGGTCATTTAGGAGCTCATATGCATGTTCATACTGGTGAAAAATTGTTTCAATGTGAGATTTGCCATAAATCATTTACTACAAAACAATCTCTAAATATACACTTCCGAACTCACACTGGTGAGAAACCATATCAATGTCATATTTGTAATAAATTATTCGCCCAAAAATCTAATTGGAAAGTTCATTCACGAGTCCATACAGGTGCCAAGCCACATCATTGTGATATTTGTGATCGTTCTTTCAGCTTTCCAAGTAATTTCAAAGTCCATTTGCTAACTCATACAGATAAAAAGGCATATAAATGTTATATTTGCGATCGATCGTTCAGAGCTAATTGTCGCTTAAAAAAACATTTAAACACTCATGAGAACTCATATGTATGCAAAATTTGCAAAAAATCATTTACTACAAAAAGTAGCTTGAAATCTCATTCATCAACTCATACCGGAGACAAACCATTTCAATATGAATGTACAGAAAATAATTATGATGATGACGATGATGATGTAGAAACCAGCTCCAAACAAACAGAAAGTAATCATGATGAATCAAATGGTGATGTGCAGAAGTGTGGTTTCTGTGAGAAACAGTATAGTGATTTAGCTGCATTAGATGTCCATGTACAAACTCATACCAGTGAGAAGCCATATCAAAGTGATGTTTACAAGAAAAAGTTTATTCAAAAAGATGATTCTCAGAATAAAAAGCAATATAAGGGTGAGAAATCATATCAATGTTCTCTATGCAGTAAAACATATTCCAAGCAAAATAGTTTAAATTTACATATGGAAACTCATGGTGAAAAAAAATATGAATGTGATATCTGCAATAAACTGTTTCCTCACAAAGGTCATTTAGGTGTTCATATGCAAACTCATAGTGGTAAAAAGCCATACAAATGTAAGTTATGTGATAAATCATTCCGTACAAAATATCATTTGCAGCGGCATACAAATATTCATGGTGAGAAACCATATAAATGTGATGATTGCGATAAAACATTTGCTATAGAAATTAGTTTAAAAACTCATATGCATGTTCATACTGGTGAAAAATTGTTTCAATGTGAAATTTGCCATAAATCATTTTCTACAAAACAATCTTTAAATATCCACTTACGAATTCATTCCGGTGATAAACCGTATCAATGTCATATTTGCCACAAATCTTACGTCATGAATAGTTACTTGACCATTCATTTACGAGCTTGTCATGCAGTTGAGAAACAATTTCCATGCAATATTTGTAATAAATCGTTTTACCAAAAAGCTGATTTGACACTTCACTCACAAACTCATTCAAGTGAAAAGTGATATACTTACTACAAAGGGTTATTTGAATTTTTACTTGGAAAGTCATAATCATCATCAAAACCTTAATGTTGTCATTTTTTCAACGAATTATTTTCTATTGGGAGATATGGTTAGTATCATATTCAATTCTTTTCTTTGATTCAAGAAAGTACATATTTCACAAAGTCTTCAAGATACACTAAGTACATTGAAGATTTTGTGTTGTCTTGGGCTACTTGTAAACCAAATATAAAATGGTGCATGTGAACTGCATGCTTTACAGGATGAAGCTGATGCCATGTGGAAGATTTGCTGTGTATTTATGTGTGTTATCAGTAGAGTATTCATAGTTTCTGTCATGGGAGGTATGCTTGTAAGTTTTATTTTAAGGATTTCTTAAAGTTAATTAATTTCATATCCACGCCAAACCAAATGAGTCTTCCATCCACTCTCTATGTATGATTGTTATCTTTCCCCCTATGACCAAGCAGAAAATAAGTGGAGAAACCGAGACAGACTTTTGAACGTGTGTTCGAAGGAATATCACAACATAACTTCACTTTTAACTGGGAGGGGGAGGCAGAATTCCCTCCCCTTCCAGTTTTCTTTAAATAAGTTTCCATTTCTTCCATCTTCGTTATATTTTAGGGCTTTTCCTAATGTGCATTTGGCCACATGTCTGTTATAAAAAAAATCCAAAAACATTCTGTGTTGTCATGACGACTTGTTTTTGGAGAATGGGTACATTACTAAATTTTAATACAATCCGTTTTCTCATTTTTTGAGACTAAATCAGTTTATATTATCACAAACCTCAACAGGCAATAGAGTCAATAGTGTGTTTTCCTGTAGAACATTAGTTTTTAGTAAATTATTATGCATTATGTCTAATGTGAGCTAAAATTGAGTATTTAGTTATGAAATCGGTATTTTTATACAATAATATTTTTTTATATCAGCAGTTGTATCATTATTTCAAATGGAAATTTTCTGCTTGTTTATGGCACTAATTTTAAGTAGGTGCACCTATTCTCAACACGTACCTATTCTCGACAGGTAAAAAATATTTGCTTGCTGAAAGAGTTCGGTTTACTATAAACAAACATGGGATTGCATGGTTCAAATGTATCCTATATGTTTCCGTTATAGCTAAGAACATCTACTTGCAAAGCTAAATTAGGTAAGAGATAGGATCGGTAAACGTGGCAGTAAAATTTAAAATGGTAAATCTAGACATTTCTAACAACACATCCAAAAAGTAGTGAAGCATATGTTGGTGGAAAATATAGCTTTGCTAACGTCCCTGCAATCGTTAGAGAGAATTTTTCATGTGCTTTTAAGTTATGAAGTTTATTTTATATACACCTGCCGAAGAAATTTGAACGAGAAAAGAACACACCTTAAAACCTATTCTAGACATATTGGTGTGACCGCGCCCACATAACATGGAATAATGGATGTATTATTCCAAAAATTAAAAATGGTACCATTTACGGCACAGTGATTGGTCAAGAATAATTAATTAATTAAATAATTAATTAAATAATTAATCTTGGTTTATTAGTATTTCCTGCAGCAAAAGTCCAATTCGGATAATTTTTATTCTCAAAGGGGAAAAGCCTGTAAGAAATACATACCTACATACCTGCACATGCTAAAAAATCATTGCTTAATATACTGTTGATTTCACCGCAGTCATATTTGTTTTTATCGAATGAACTTGCTTTGTCCCTGCAGGGAAAAGTATATGTTGAGAATAGGTTTGGTATGTCGAGAATAGGTTTTCGGACCTGGGATGTTCATTGACTGTTCTATACTGATGTCTATGTTTCTGTATTATTGTTCTCGTTTTGTTGGTAAAGAGTTCTATTGTTTTTGCAGTGAATATTGTATTTTGGATAAAAATGATGAAGTCTGAAAAATGTTAATTTTTTGGATGGGCTATTGCTATCACTTTTCTTAATAGATCATGTTCCTGAAGGGCTAGCATTTTGAAATTCGGTACCAGCAATCGTGGTATTATTCTAGGTCCTGAGTTTTGGGCAAAAATGTCCAAATGGCATTTTTGGTCCAATGGTACCGTTCTGAAATTTGGTTATGGCATTCTAGGCAATATTACTTTCAATTTCGTCAACTCGGAACCGAGTATTGGCGAAAAAGGGATTTTTTCAAAAGTGGAGCCTTAATCTTTGAACATTTGATTACTATGAAGATTTGACATTCAAAGTTACCCCAAATATCATACGGAAATAAGGGATAAATGAAAGTTTTTAACGTTTTAATTTTCTATGAGACTTTGAACACAATCATGTTTGGACATTATGCTACAATTTATATTGGCTATTTGTAGATAGTTACGTGTCTGTAGGCTATATGTTATTATATATGGATAGAGGTTATATGCGTAATTATCCATAATGTACATAGACGATACAATTTACATATAATCACTGTTGATTTGTATGCTTGAAAATCAATCACCCGCAGTGATTGGATTTGTTTTTATTTTGACCACTGATTGTCTAGTGTTTCTTTATTTGTAAGTGCTAACAGATAATAGAAACAAGTTCACAACATGGTTTCTAAAACATAGCATATCCCATGTCCCATGTTTATTGCATTATCTATGTACATTGCCTATGGATACATACATATAGCCTGTGCACATGTACATGCATATTGCTTATATACATATAGTGTATCTACTTATAGCATTATGTACATCTCCTATGTACATAAACCATATATACATGTAGCCTGTATACATATAACCTATATACACATGACCTCCATACATTATAGAATATGTTTATAGCATAATTATTCTCTCTTTTGTAATCTGTATACATGTAGCCTATATCACATAGCCTCTATACATTATGTTTGGCAAAATATTATCTCTTTTATTTTTATAACCAAATAAAAAACTTTCTAACCTGCAGCAATGCTCAAAAATTATTTCAAATGACACTGGAATCAATTCCGTATGTCTAACTTTTGCTTTGTTTGTCAGGCTAATTTTCAACATTGAGTTCATTATAGAAGTTTATCAAATGCTGTATCTATATATATTTTAATGGTTTGATTCAGTGATATTTTAGCATAGATTTAGCCTTTAAAGCCTAAAGTTATGTTAAAAGAAATCCTCCTCCACAGTGATCTTTCCGTCTTATTTGGAGCACTGTGATTTAGGAACTCTTAAAGGTATTTTTCAATAACTTTTTTCCCGCTAATGAGTTATAATTCTGCCACATCTATCCTCATCCAAAAAGAGATAAAGGCTATATTCTGAAACCACTTAAGTTGCATTTGGAAGTGGAACATAAAACTTTGTTCAAGTACTACTTGTGATAATGGGAATCATTTAGATAATTTTTGTCACATGACTATTCCGATTTCCCCAATTTTCAAATTTCAGGGTTTTTTTTCGGGTTTTCAGGGACAATTGACCTATTTAGAAGGACACAATTAGCTGAAAATATCCCGAAACAGAACTGAAAAATATTGTCCGGAACATAATTAATCACATTTTATGTCAAAATTCAATGAAAATATGCGGTACTGGTATCAAAACCTATCATGATTTGAATTCTTTCTACAACTTTCTACTTTCTACAACTTTTTATTTCGTAAAAATTCCACTTTTTCCGATTTTTCTGTATGTCAAAATTGTTCCTTTGATGATGGAAATCGTTTTATGAAGTTAGTATTACCCATTTAAAAGTTATTTCAGCTTCAAAAAAGCCCATTTCTCAGACATGCCACTTTTCAGACCTGAGCCTGATACTCTGGCTTAAAGTAAGTTCTTCAAAATTCAAGGAAAACGACTCAATCACGAATATAAGTTTCACAATTTTTATATATTTCCAATTTCAGTATTTCCGATGGTTTATCGCAAGATTTAAGTAAGGAAAAAAACATTTATTTGTCCTTTCCAACTATTAATCACTAATGTTCTGCAAATTACAGTTCTACTGACAAAAACATGAAAATTAATTCTGCTAAATTAACAATCTTTAATCGCAAAAGGTATCATATTGGATTGATGATGGAAATTCAATGCAAGCCTGAAAATCACTATTGGATATCAACTGTGGAGATGCATTTTTTAGTATAGTTTTCAGCTTTACAGTTGAAAACCATACTCCAAAGCAGTCTTCTACATGTGAGCCTCATAGTTAATATAAGGTTTGGAGTGTTTGATAACCAGGCCTCTGAATTCACAACGGTATCCTCCTGTGGAGGAACATCTTTGGAGGCTAATTTTCAGCCAACAGGCTGCAAATTAGTCTTCAAAGATGCTCCTCTATGGGGGAATGCCAACATAAATTCAGAGATCTGGATAACCCTGAATTATTGTAATTTTAGAAAATAAACAATGTATAATAATTACCCGATATATTTATAAAATGAAAAATATAAATTGTAGCAAATGATGATGTCAGTGAGCACTGTTAGAAACTCGTATTGGAATACGACAGGTCCTATCCCACCAGATCCTGTTTATGAAAAACCTTCATATAGTGCCACACCAAAATCAAACTTTCAACGTAATGGTCCAATTCTAACGGATCCAATTTATGCATCACCATCAGGTAAGTGTTTCTGTTTTTATTTTTTGCCTGTCAATAGTGTTGTTATCACGAGTCTTTTTTTCTATACCGTTTTTTTAACTTGTTTGATTTTTTAACCAAATATAAATCACTCCTCCCGCAGTTATTATTTGCTGTTATTTATCACCCTGTTTGAGGTTTTTAAGTAACTTTAAAGAACCAGGTCAAATTCAATAAAAATGAAACTGAACAGAAGGATGTTATGTCAATAAGCTTGTAACGGATTGGTTCGTTCGGTATAAAGAACCAATCAATGGCAAGATCATGGACTCAGTCCTCTGCTCTGTAAATTTGAGACAGTATCTTGTATTAGAAATACCATAACATTGTGTATCAATAATATGCCAAAACAGCATTTGTGGGGAAAAATCAATAAACTTTCAATTGATTGCCTTCTCGTTATTAATTTAATACCTTAAGGGAACTACTTTTCTTCAGAACTAAATTTCTCTGATTTCATGGAAATTAACAACCCACAAAAATTTCTGTTATGAGTGATAAGTAAGTAACTGTCAAGAATAGCGTTAAATTTATGTTTTGGATGAATCCTAAAAAATAAATAAAAATTACAACACCAATGAAAACATCCGAAATTGCAACATCACAAAATTAAAGACCCACAAAAAATTCAAGTAAATGCTGAATCACAAAACTTAAATCCTACGAAAAATTCTAACTTAGGCCCGCAAAATTAAAACCCCGTGAAAATTAGTTTATTTAAAGTCCCATTTCCAATTAGCCTGCTTAGCCTGCACGGACTGGACCACTAAGAATGTTGAAAATTTTCAACTTCCAGGTGACAAGAGTGGAGGGATTTTAAAAAAAAAACTTATGAGCATGCACATAAATGCATGCTTTGCCTATGCGGGCTAAGCGAGCTAATTGGAAGTTGGACTTAAGGGTAAACCAAGCAATTGCAACATTAGTTGACTTATTACTATCTTCCTTTGTAACATTAAAGATAATCATCTAGCATAAGTAGCAATTATATGCCTAAGCTCATCATTCAGGAGTGTTTCCCAAAAACCACTGACCACTCTCCAGCAACCTACCACCAACCAACTGACTAGTGATGAAATGACCACCGACCAACCAACCACCAACCAGTAAAAACCAACCACTGACCAACCGACCAGAAAAAAAATAAGCTAAAGCTAAAAACTATCAGTAAAAATACAATTACGTTTGGTTCAAAATCAGTAAGAAATCAAATAACATTGTACTTATAGTCACCTAAAAAAAGAAAAACTATTTATTTTATATATAATAAACATATAGGACAGTAGGGTTTTTATTATTTGTGAGAGTACATATAACAATGTATAGAACATTTTTAAACACTAGTGAAACAATATATACTTATATAATATTATAATATTACTTACTTACTTGGTCTGTCGTAGGTGGCCTGTTGCTGGTTAGTGGTTGGTGGATTTGGAAAATACCATCATTGAAATCGCTGTGTTTTAAAATTCTTGACCCGACTGACTAAAATATATATATATCTCATACATCTGGTCAAATCTGTTTAAAGAATGTTGACCACGAGTTTCAAAACGTCAGAATAGACATTTCAAAACATTTGAATAAGCACTTGTGTGAATTGAAATCGTTGAAATGCAGTAGGTTACTACGCCTAATGATTATCTTTTAACGTTATTTAATGTTATGTCTTCCACAGTGCAACCACATACCACAAGCAGTGCCACTTTAGTAACCAATAACAAAAATACAGTACAGCTAAAGATTACAGTGATAAAGGAAATTCTCACTGGTGAGCACCTAGCATTACATGGAATCATGGTATACCATACGATAGTGTCACAGTCCTGGGCCCTCCTTTGAACATTTGTATACTTTATTGGTATTCACTGAAAGAAAGCTGATGCAGTAGATATATTTGAAGTTCATGTTTTGTATTTTTCTTGTTTTAGAACGAAAGCGGATACAATCACCAAAACCGAGAGTAAAGTCTGAAGCATTAGCTATAGCTCGAAGTCACCAAGGAAAAGATCTAGCATTTCTCTTCAATCCAGCATTTCAAGTTATTCCTATCGGGGTCAGACCAAGTAGGTTGATGTCATGATTTATATTCCTATCGGTGTCAGACCAAGTCGGTTGATGTCATGATTTATATTCCTATCGGTGTCAGACCAAGTCGGTTGACGTCATGATTTATATTCCTATCGGTGTCAGACCAAGTCGGTTGACGTCATGATTTATGTTGTATACTATGTATAAAATATTATAAAAATCAGCACACTACAGTTTCTGGTTGAAATAAGAGCTAATCACCTCTCTGTACAATAGCTTCGAAACCTAATGTTCTACATTAACTGTGTGTTCTTTTAAAAGCATCACTGAATATAGATCATGTAATTACGTTATTTCTCATATAGCTCGTCGTGAATCTAAAGATTATGGGAAGGAGAATTTCCAGAAAATAAAACAAATTCAAAGAGCTAATAAAGAAAAACAATGTGAATCATCCAGGCAGACACCTGTGAAAGCAGTGTACAAACCAAATAAATACGAGCACATACAATCTAAGGTGGCACAGAATATTCAGGTTTGCAGTGTTCGAAATAAGAGCAAGATAACTGGATAAGGGATTTTTGAGTGTAGTTTCAGTCTTTGTAGCCAGAAACTAAGCTCAATAATTACTCAATCACAGTGATTACTTGCTCTTATTTTAACCACTGGTTTCTTTGTTTGGTTGCTTGTCTATCCTCAATGTAGTGCTGTTGGTTGTCTCAATGTAGTGCTGTTGGTTGTCTCAATGTAGTGCTGTTGGTTGTCTGATAGTCCATGACTGGTGAAAATATGTGCTGACAATCGTTTTTTTAACAAAGTAAAGTTTAGTTGACATAACTTTAAAGTGATTGCACCAGTTTACAATAATAACTGTTCTAAGCATAATAATATGAACATTAAAAATCACTCCTACGCAGTGATTATTTGTTCTTATATCGAACATTGTATGGTAATAATGGGCTCTCAGATCGACTACCAAAAGCAATGTTAAGATACAGCAGGGCTGAATATTAATTTCAGTCTGACTGATAGGACAAAATTAATATCTCATCTTTTAAACTTGTATAAAGTTGCAGTCTGTGAAAGTATGGTAGTTCAATGTAGCTCGTTCATCTTAATGTTTTGAACAATACAGTCAATATTTTGTGTAGTAAATCATCTAATAGTGTTCGAAGTAAGAGCAAATAATCGCCGTGGAGGAGTAATTTTACCAATCCTGAAGCTATTATGTCTGTTATTTCCACCACTATCTACATTGTCTGTTTCACGTGTTAAAAGTATAATGTAGGTATAAAACCTTTCATTCCAGTCTCCAAATGCTCCACGGCCTTCTACAGCAGATGGCAGAATTCAACGCTCATATTCAATGTCTGATATAAACAAGACACGCCCATCAACGATTAGTTCCAATCGTAAAGCTAATGAAAATATTGTTCGTAAGGCAAATGTGAGACCATCTTCTGCACGAGTAGAAGATAAGAAAAATGAAGTGAGTAAAAACATTGCTAACAAAAGACCATCATCTGCTCGTGTCAGTGGATCCAAGGTAAACATTTGATTCTCTTATAATGTTTTTTGGAGACGGTCCCTATCACTTTTCAATATAATTACAATGTACCTTTCCATGTAACAAAACTAATAAGCAAAAACAAAGTTGGTTATTAGCCCGCCAAACAAAGTTTAGATGGCTGTTATATCACTTTGAGGTATCAGTGTCGGCAGCATCCCGCTTTTCTTAATAGATCATGTTGCCGAAGTGCTACCATTTTAAAATTTGGTACCAGCATGTGAGACAATATTTTAGAAGAACTCGCAAAAAAAACTTCCGATTTCATCCACTCGGTTCCAATTTTTTGGCAAAAATGGTCAAAATTGCGTGGTACCATCCTGAAATTTGATTATGGCATTCTAGGCAATATTAGGAGACTCGGCCGCCCGCTTTGCTGAATAGACCATGTTCCTGACGCATTTAGAAATTCGGTACCAGCATTCGTGGCGATATTCCAGAATGGCTTGCCAAAACATTTTCGATTTCGAGTCCATATTGAAAAAAGTTGTGGTACCGTCCTGAAATTTGTTTATGGCATTCTAGGCAATATTACGAAACTGCTGGCCGCTGGCCTATTCTTTTTCAATTTCTTTAATTCAGTGAAAAAGAGATTTTTTTCAAAAGTGGAGACTTAAAATTTTTTCGAACATTCGATTCACATTCACCAAAATGTTTATTTTATGATTTTTGTTTTTTTGAATAAGGTTTTGACCAGAGTCACATTTGGACTTTGGACTCACATTTGGACTCACATTTTGTCATTATTTTTTCCCCTGTTAATAAGGATTAGATCAGAATTGCATTTAGACATTTGGAGAAATTTTGAAAATCTTTTTTGGCAGCCATTTTGTATTTTAGGTAAGCTCTCTCCTCAATTTTTTGAGATAATCAGTGATACTTTTTATAAAAACAATTTTTAAAATTTCAAGAATTGAAATCTCCATTTTGATTTTGGAAAGCTTCCTTCAATTTTGAAATAACAATAATGTTAAGAGTACTCCCAATTCAAATTAGTAATATTATAATGACAATACACAACTGAACAGAGGAACATTTTATAATAAAAATAATCTTATAAAAAGATAATTAATAATAAAGAAAATATATTCTTCTGTATATTGTTCTATTCTCTAGTGCTAGTAAAAACCATGGATTTATAAAACTTTAATAGGGCTCGCAAAAACCATCCTATTTATAGATACTATATATAGTACTATAACTTATGTGTATTCTCTATTTTTCATTTAGTGTGTACATAATGCTATTATGTATAATGTGTATACAATTCATATCCACTATGAAGGAGTGACTTTTAAGCATTGCTTTAGGCTATGATATGAAATTTCACTACTTTCCTCTACAGTTATTTGATATTATTTTACCTTGATTAAGGTGTTCCAATTGTTTATTTGGACTGAAACTTTGTCAACTTAATAAGGACATCAAATCCTAATGTCATGTAAAATTGGTTTGGTGGGCTACTTTCAATACCGTACCTTTGATTTTATTATGTACCAAATCGTCACGAGTATCCAGAAAAGTACACCATTTGCTTTTTATGTTTTACCCCTTTCGTATCGAACAAGATTTGAAAGGTATTATCGATATTGTGAATAGAAATAAACAGCTGTTTGAGCCTTAACCCTTTAGGATGCGCTTTTTGGGGCTCTAAATTAAAGTGCCCTCTCTCTCTCACTCCCTCCCCCCCCCCCCCCCCCCTCTCTACAACTTTTTATGGGAACATGCTATAGTGTTTAAACTTTCCAGAAAGTTAGTTTAACACATAATCAACACTTTGGCATAATTATTATTTTGATGATGTCATTACTTATGATGACGTCATCAGACCCAAACAGGTGGTGCAAAAGAATATTTTTTAGAATTCAGATCTGCTTTTGTTGCTCGTCTTGAACTTTCAGGTTATCCAAGACAGCATTTCTTTACACAGTACAAGTCTTCTGTTTAATTGCCTGGCTCCATTTCTTCATAGAACAAAGAACGTCCTAAAAGTCATATTATACTTAACAAAGAATCTATAAAAAATACATCGCTCAAACGTTCACCATCACTGTCAGTACTGGATGATCTGAATAAGAAGAAAGAGAAAGATATGCGAGATTATAAGAGAGGCAATATACCTAAGTAGTAAGTGTCGACATTTGTGTTCAGAATCCATGTTGAGAGATGCCATTAGCTGCGAAAATCAGTTTTGCAGCCGAAAACTATGTTCAAAAAATTATTTTGAGGCTTACTTGCTAGCAGAGCTTGAAGAAGAAACCATTCGTATCACCTGTTATGGGTTTTATTTATTTCGTTCACTATCATATACGTTTGATTTTAGCTTACAAAACCGCCAAAAGGAATGGCAGAAAGCTGAAAAAGAACGTATAGATAACTTACCTGACCCAACCATACCAGAGGGTCATTCTCTCATGCCAGAACAAGATAGAACGAAAACGCTGGCATTGTTGAGAAAATGTAAGCAAAATTTGTTTATTTTAAGCAAATAAATCGAAAATATGTTTCTGAGTAAATGTTAAGTTCGGCGAGACGAAAATCCTGCTGCGAAAGCCAAAAGAAGACATTCCATTCGTATAAATTTCTCCCAATGGAATGTTTCTATTGGCTTTCTTAACGATTTTTTTTCGCCTCGTGGAAATCAACCTTAAGAATCTGTGCAGTTGGAGTGTCGCTTATATTATGTATATTTCTGTAGTATTCTCACAATACCGTATGTCTTTGAATAAGCGTCCACCGTACTGAAGAAAAAAATAAATAAGCATCCAAGGCGTTTGTTCAAAAAAATACGGTATATATGTAGTATTAATCCAGCCTGTTAAACTGGTTTTGTGGGGAATATGTGAAATGATGATCGACTTATGTATAAATTGAGAATTTAGTGTGTAGTGTTACTATGAAGAAGTGGTAATCCCTTTGCCATGTATATTGTTTTAACCCTATTTCAACCGGGCTTTTTTGGAAAAGTTATTTCCGGAGGGGGGGCTCTCCATAACTTTTGAACGACTAATAGTATAGTGGTGTAACTTGGCAGGCTTTGGGAATTTTTTTTTGCTGATAGCAATTTTCCGATGACGTCATCACTTAAAATTTAAAATGGCAAATTTTGCTTAAAATATTTATGTTGTTGGAGTTACAATTAAAAGAGTTCTTGTTTTTCTTTCTGATTTCGGTTTTAGATAGCTCTTGTGTTTCTCTTTAATATGGTTTCATGGTTTTTAAGAAAAACATTGCAAAATACCGAAATTATCGCACAAAAATCCGATTTTCAAAATTTAGGGAAAATCGGAGGAAACGGGTTAGTTATGTGATCAAAACTTTCAGAAATCTTTCTTTTGAGATTTTATGTAACTTGAATAAGTTTTATGCTCTAAATGTTATTCAAACACAAGTTATTGCAAAATAATGAATCGTCGATTTATATGGGTTTTCCCTATGTAGAAATAGGTGGTTTCAGGTTATGACATATATTTTTTGATATGCTAACGTAATCAAGCTGGAATTTTCACAATTTTATGTTGAGAGTTGGAAAAAGTCAGAAACTTTCAATAATATTGCTTTAGTGGTTCAGACGTTATAAATAAAAATGGGGACTGGGGAGGCTCCTTGGTTGAAATAAGGTTAAAGTGTATTCCACGCTATCCCAAGATGGAGCATAACTGTTGAGCATGGAACCTGAATGGAAGGTGAAACTATGCTCAAAAAACGCTCCTCCACAGGTGATGAAGGCTTTCAGGCATTCTATCCATTCAATTATTGCCAATATGGCGGCTACGTTATGCTAATCAGGTTATGCTTCATATTTTTCATTAGCTTCTACCACAAGGGTGGGACGCCGCTCCTCTCCCTGGTCAATTGCAAAATTGTTTTTATCCGTTTGAATGGCATTGCTAAGCGTGACGTCAATTTCTATCAATATAATATCTTCTTCAACGAACTCAACTACGTCTACAGGTCACCTTGTAGGATATAGAGTGCACCAGAGCATAATTGTAGGAATTAAATAAGGACCCTTCTGACATTTAATGCAATAACTTTTTTTGAATTAGTCCGATTGTCCTGAAATTTGCTGACTTTGTCGAGAATTTATTTTGGGTAATTTTAAAATAAAATATTTTGGGTAACTAGGGATAATTTTCCCTTAGTAACCCAAACAGGTGGCAAAAAACAAAAAAAAAACAAAAAAAAAAACACCTAAAATGTTTTTTTGCTACAGATGCTCTTACATTTGATGACGTCAGCAAAAGAATAATAACATCAGCCGAATAATTTTTGCGCTAAAATGTTCAGATAAGAATGATGTATAACCTGACCATGTTTCATACATATTGCATTAACGTATCAGAAGTTATACAGGGGGAGGTAAATAGCGAACGAATTTGCCTAGTGGAAATCTGCCTTTATAGTTTTGCAGAGTAATATCTTTCTCAATGCCCTTAATCAAATTTGTCATCTATCGTGTACAAAAATTATTCCACTTTTCATTTTAGCTAAGCAAGATATGACGAAAGAACTTCAATCGTTGCCATTTGGAAAAGACACCCTGCGAGTTAAAAACCATAAAGACACTCTGGAACGAAAGTTACAAGAAGTCGACGCCGCTTTAAAGGTATTCTCCCGACCGAGGGTATTCGTAAAGGACGAGTAGGTTCCAAAAGCATTTGTAAAAGACGAGTACGTACCTACGTACAGACGAGTAGTCCTAAAAGGAATAAGAATCGAAGAGAATCACAATCATTATGATCCCGAAGATCACTATATAAGCTAATGGTTTGAAGCTGATGTTATTTATTTATTTAAATTTTCCAACAATTGATGCTGACTCAGCAATAGTATTTCCGTATGATTGAAACTATTGTGTTAATACGCCGCATTAGTTGATGTTCTTCATTTTATAAAAAATCAACTGAAGATGGAAGTAAAACCTTCTTGTAACCTAGTGTGAAAGACTGGTGAATACGAATCGTGTAGATAGCTCTGTATACACATTGTGTATTGGGATGTATGACAGTCCGTATACGGAGGACAATAGTCTTTCGTGCTGTGAAACAACTCGTGTTTGCTTCAGAATCGTCACCAACCTACTTAGTGGTCAAAATCTTGTTCAACGTTTTCAACGTTATTTTAGCGTCTTTACTGCTAACTTTGAACAAGTTTTTGCCCACTAAGTTTACAGAGAAGAGAATCGATTTAAATTATTGACTCCATTGTACTCCTCTATATTTTGTTTTTACACAATTTGGTTGAATTCAGTTCCTGTAGGACAACACCGCGGTGGAGTGTTTTGAAGAAGCTGAAAATTATACTCTTAAAACACTTCTTCGCGGTGATGTCCGGCAGTCCGACTTGTCTATATTTTTAAATATGTATATTATGTAAAGTTTTAGTTAAAATGAAACGTAAAATCAACAACCTTGGTCCCAGTGCTTCTTATCTTTGGATAGAAGTCCTAGGAACCAAGTTGGAAAACAACTAATTTTCTTAGTTTTGATCATTTTCTTAAGCTTGGTTTCCAATAGTTGTAGAATATTTGCACAACTGTTATGCGATTTTGCTGTACGATTGACATGTTTCCATTATGCGCGTGGTAATTTGAAAAGTAGTAACAAAAATTACATTAAGTTAGGTGTTTTACCGAATTTTGTATTTTGTTGAATAAACTAGTTGCGCAATTGTTAGGGAATGGTTTCCATTTCGGAATACGATAATTTCACAACAGTTGCGCAACTTCAATAATGAACTTAATGTTGTGCAATCATTTTTTAGTCGTGCGATAATCGCAAGAAAGTGTTTCCATAACGTACAGCTGTCGTGCAACAGTTGTGTGACTGAACTATTGGAAACCAGGCGTTATTAATATTTCTAATTTTTATGGTTGGTTAAGCTTGGCATCATTAAATTTGGTTAATTATAGCATAATTACATTTAAGTTTGGTTAATTATGGCATAATTACATTTATATTTGGTTAATTTTGGCATAATTACTTAAGTTTGGTTAATTACGACTTATCACGCTTAATTATAATTAGTAATTTATTTAATGGCCCTTACTTGTTTAATCTCTCATTTTTCATTATTTAGCATTATTGGTGCGGCGTTTCTTCTCGATAATATTTGGAAGCAAAACTCATGTAATTCTAATTACCTTAAGTGTATTAATTTTCGCGCGGATTAAATTTCGCGGATTTTAGGGTGCTCCGCGAAATTAAATCCCTGCGAAAAATCTAAAACTTGGCATTCCGCGAAATTAAATCCCCGCGAAAAATTAGTTAGAGTTTGAGCTCGAGTCTTCAAGGTTAATGACAACAATTTTTTGTTTTTTCTTTTGAATTTGCACATCTTCTTGACTTTTGATCTCTCGATTTCGCTTTAGTTTTTAGTGCACCAGTGATTTTTGGTTGTTTTCTTTTACAGGCAGTACCTTGACTTTGAATATTTACAAATGATCCCAAAATTTCTTCCGTTTTTGGCTTAACACCCAGACGTTAACACTAGAGATAACGAAGATGACTCGGAATCAGAGTACAAGCTTAGAAGAAGATAGAAATGCATTTGATTTTTTTGTCTTAAATTATTTGTGAAGTCTTATGTTATTGAAATGTTCTTCATGTTCAAAATGTGCTGAGTTTTCTCAATTTTTATCTAATTGCGAAATTAAAACCCCAAAATTTGGCCATCCGTGAAATTAAATCCCCGCGAAAAATCAAAAATTTCGTCGTCCGCGAAATTAAATCCCCGCGAAAAATTAAAAAATTGGCCGTCCGCGAAATTAAATCTCCGCGAAAAATCCGAAATTCGGTGTCTGCGAAATTAAGTCCGCGCGAAAATTAATACACCTATGGTACGAAAGGAACAAGGAAATCGTTCAATTTTTATGACTTCGAATCATAAGATTCACCCTTGAAACTGTGAGTGCCAATTTTCCAATTTTACTTTTGCTTGCCTGCCACTTGAAAGATCTGTCTTATAATTTTTATACTTCGTAATAATTTTTAAATCTTCTTCAAAGTCCGCACGCAGTAAAAACGCTAGAACAACGTTGTTCTAGCGTTTATACTGCAGACTTTAAACAAGTTTTGTCTACTTTAACTTTGTTCCGTTAGCTTTCCTCGTTCACAGGCTTTCTCTTCGAAAGATTTATTAACAAACCTAAAAAGTGATGAAAATCAACATATTTTCCTTAGTTCTTTAACGTTATTACAAGGAGCCCTGGGTAGAAGGTTGGGTGAAATATATGTTGAAACAAAACAAAAAATGTATATTTGTATTTAAAATCCTAGTTCCTACCGAAATCAGCCTGCTCTCAATATCAAGTACAAGCAGTTCTTAGGCTATTTAGGAAGGAACTACGAGAGAGAGAGTTGTGTCAACGAACTTACAATTGATTGGTACTTCATTAATAGGAAACCAATATATTACAAGCCGTTGTCTCATACAGATATTATTTATATTGTGAATATTGTTAATTCGTTTAAATTAATATGATTTGTATTACTTTAAAGGATATTTATAAAGTAAATACGAATTCGATTTTTTGAATTAATTTTTTTTTTTTATGTTTTTGGATACACATACATAGACTGTCATTTAGAGAACTACCGTGAATGTTCTGATGAACTGTCACACCCGAATTGACGCCCCGTTCTAGTTAACTCTAAAACCTAATAATTAACACAAAGTTCTTTTTAACGCCCCGGTTCGAATTATCTTCTCCCCTTTAAAAGGGCATTAATTAGTGCAATATTAGATTCTGATTATAAAGGAGCTACTAAAGGTTATTAATCTCCTGGACGAAGAAAGAGACATTGAAAATATTATACGTCAAGAGGAACCAGTCTTTCCCTGATAACATATGTAAGATCAGTATCTTGAAATCTTCTTTTTAATCAAGAATTTCGTTTTCGTTATTGAATTTTCAGGAATATTTTATTTGCCCCATTTCGAGTCGATTTTTTTGCAAATTCTGTTTTGAATATCAAAGAACAGCATCTTAAAGGAGCACTCTCCCCGTGGTCGATTTAAATGTCACCCATCTTATTCAGTTTGTTGTCATAGAACGAGAAGGAAAATTTTGTCACATGGAAATGCTTTCAAATCCACATAAACAGTCACACCTGCTTCCAATTTTTGTTGCCAAATATCTCATATACACTGGAGTTACTTTAGCAATGTAAATAAAGTCACATTATAACTTTCTGCAAGACAAGAAAAACCTAGGCCAGAAGTCAGTATCTCCTAAGTTTCTTCTCGATTCTTTGTGACAACAAAAAATTCGTTCTTTTTCATCTGTTTTGACATTTAGAATTAAAATTAAAATTTTCTTTATATTTATAGCACGCAGTTGCAAAAAACTTCCAACACGATCAGCAAAATGACCCCCATTTTGTAAACATTGTCGAAGAAATAAAAATGTTCGAAACCTGACCGTAATCGTTTTATTCCTATAATAAAAAGTCACGTGTTTATTGTGTAGCATAAAAATTGATTGCATAAAGTTTATGCTCTGTATACATTGAATATATATGTCTACGGCAAATTTTAAATGTTTGACAGAAAAATATTTTAAAAAATCGTGTGTCTAATATTTTCCGAAAGTCTAAGATTTCCAGCCGGTTCATAACAACTTACAATTAATGAAGTGGTTGCAAAAAAAGTTTTAAAGTGTAAACCAACTCTTATGTTCGATTATGGTTCAGCATTATATTTGTTAGACAGCTAGTTTATTTCATTCATATCTATAACCCCAAGATAAGCAAATGTTTTTTGTCAGTATCGTCACGGAAAAAATAAAGGGATACTAAATCAACTCGATATGGATGTCTAAAGATTTCTCTCTACTCCATTACGTCGTCAAACTCAGCTTTTATTTTCGTTCATAATATTGCGTGGTTAACTGCATGCAGAAAAAGTTTCTGTGTTTACATTATTTGTGCGTTTCTGTAATATATATATATATATATTCCGTCTTCTTTAATTGCGACCATGTTAGATAAAATATGTGACTTTATTTATCGGATTTGCTTTTCAAAAACAAACACGGGAGAGTGCTCCTTAAACTTTTCGCAAATTTTCGTGGGCAGAAACTTTCGCGGAAAAAAAACACATTTCACATGAATTAATTTTCGCGGATGGCCACAAAGATTACGTTTCACTTGAATTAATTTTCGCAGATAGCCATAAAAAATCTGGGAATTTCTTCGCGAATTTCATAAAGGTTTTCTTTCGTGGGAATCACTGCAAAATAACCGTGTCATGAGAAGAAAAAACATTCGCATTTCACCTTTTTCTCAATTTTATCGTCCAAATTTATCAAGGAACACTCAAAACACAGATCGATTACTGCTTATATAAACGTGTTTGTAAGGTTAATAAAATAAATCTTAAAAAAATCGTTGATTTTGCGGGAATTTATTTTCGCGGGTAGGATGTAGAAATTGGAATAAATAAAAGGGGGTAGAAATAAGCGGGGAGGGGGGGGGGTGGCAATTCTTCCAAATTTATTTAGCAAGAGGGTTGGAATAAGCGGGGTGGTGGTAAATTTCTGTATTTGCTAAATAAACAAGATAACAATGCCAGTAACTAAAAGAAATATCATCATCATCATCATCATCATAGACATATTTCGTATAATAATATACATTATGTAATATTAAAGGATTTTGTTTAACTAGTCCCCAGGGCTTCGTGAGAAAAATATACCCAAAAGGAAATTTGAATATATGTTCGTGTGCATTGTTTTGATTTCATGTAATGATACATGAAATTTAATACTCTTACGTTGTGCTTAAATTCTAATTTATGTAAATAAATACTATTAACACCATTATTATGTAGGAGGGTGTTTCAAAACAAATAATCTGCCATTCAATCTAAAATCCGCGAAGAGGGATCATTTTGGTACTGTTTATTGGCATTTTCTGAATTCTGGCAGGTTGCCAAGATTGAATTCAAAGAACGATCAGTCAGTCAGTTTAAATCACAGACTTGAAGTGGCCCTTTGTTTTACGAAAACTACGCATTAGGAAGATTCTAGCTGTCTAGCTAGGCCTCTGATGTCTTCTTCAGTTTACTATAGCTAGACATACTTAAAAGATGTTAGACTGGATCGAGAAGAAGAGGTGTCAAAAAACATCCTCCATCCCAACGTCACCCGTGCCCACACTACAACTGACAACAACACCCTACAAACACCGTATATTGACCATTGAGTGGCGATAACGGGACTCCATCAACAAGTTTGATGTGAAAAGTCATGAATTAATGCCCATATTCGTGTATATTTTTTTATTCTATGAGCTTGTATCTTCCCACACAAATGTGTGTTTCCTGTTTGATTTCGTTGCAGATTTGGAGATTATGAGGACCAATAAAATCAGCTAACAAATAAAAAAGCTGGATTTCAATTTTTGAAAGGATACACTCTCTTTGAGACTTGCCTTTTTGACTCTTAGTTTTTCTGGAAACTGGATTAGCTAACTAGCTATACTGTACATCCTGGGTTGATATGGCTAACATAATTTGTTTTATTTGTTCTACAGAGTAAAACAAGTTCATTGTAAAATTAGCTTGTTAGAGGTTCTCAAACAATTTCTCTTGGTATGCATTTAACTACTTAATAGCGTATATCATCGTATAATTCCAGACAGTTTCCTACTCTTACCTGCTTTCTGTCTGTTTTGCATCGATAGCGGTACATTTTAGTGATAACAGGCTGGACTAAACTTAAGGGCATCCTTCGAGACCACTCGGATAAAAATCGGGTAAACCGAAATATCGCCAGGTCTTCGCTTCGGTGACTTCTTCTAATACCTGATACCTACGTTCAATCCCGGACGGTGTGTGTTTTTTTGTCTGTAAAACTCAAATTTATAAGAAAAAGCACCTTAAAAATGTGAATTTCCATGTTCCTAATTGGTAAGAAATTTTTTTTTCAACATTCTTACAGCGATCGCGGGTATATATTCGGATATAATACTTGGTCCGTCGCGCGTCTCCGGTTTTCATTAAAACAAAGATGCATCGAAAGCATGGGAATATTTTGACTTGGGTAATCAAGACAAAATATAAAAATTATGTTTCAAGATGGCAGATAAGTAGTGAAGAGGCATACAGACTTTAAAGGCCTAGCGGTGACCTACATGCGAGAAAATGGATGATAAACAAACTGTCCGGAATAGCAAGTATCCGGAATTAGACGATGATACGCTATATTGTATATTATAATTTACATATCTTGGTATTTACAATGTAATGTTTATTTCTATTCATAATCTTTCAGTTTTAATGTTTTCTTAACTTCAAAATCAAAATATATTTGAAAATATGTAAATAAATACCATTAATACATTGCGCAATGCACATAAAAAATTGGCAATGGAATTGGGCAAAATTTCCTTCATATTATTTTGGACATGACTAATACAAAAATAGATTTTCAGTATCCTGTCAAGTCTTGAAACTTGAAACTTTAAAAAAACACTTGATTCTTTCTTTAAAGTAAGTCTCTTGTGGTTTCGTTTTTATAAGAGTATAATTAATTGGTTGGCAGAATTATTTGTAGTCTGCACTTAAAATTTTGTTTTATTTTGCGGGAGAATTGCAACATATATTTTCATTGTGGTTATCTCAACAATTTAATTTATTGTTTACTTTAGATTTAGCATGTATACAGTAAATATTCTATATGCATTGAAGCAAGTTAGATACACTATATATTTATGTGTTTTAAATACCAATGGAGGAGGGCTCCACTGATACTTTCTTGCTATGTAAATCTACATTTAAAATATTCTATGTACTGTAGACACAATTTTTGAGCATTGCTTCAGGCTATGATATAAAATTTCCCTACTCTCCTCCACAGTGATTTGATATAATTATACCTTGATAAAGGTGTTCTAAATGTTTATATTACCTGAAACTTCATCAACATAATAAGGACATAAAGTCCTAATGCCATGTAAAATTTGGGTGTTTGTCCTTGGTATGAAATATTACTACTCTTCCGCAGTGGCTTGACATAATTTTACCTTGATAAAAGTGTTTCGGTTGTTTATTTAACCTGAAACTTTGCCATCTTAAATAACTCAAGCACTGAATAATGGTATTTGTATGTAAATCATATTTTACAGTATGTGCTTACTTTCAATGCCGTACCTTTGATTTTTGTTATTTCTCATATCTAGATAAATAGCACAATCTTATTTTCATGACCGACTCTGCATGAATAATTTTTGGTTTTCCACGCAATCTAATTATTCCTACAGAGCACAAATGTGCATGAATAACAATTGTATAAGGTATTTTATTTATTCTTTATTTAAAATTTTAATTCTGCAGTATGTTATTTTAAACAATAACGGAGATTCCGTAAAGTGGGAATTAATAATAGATACAAATCTTCACGGAGAACTCCACTTAAAAAAACATTTTTTATATTACTCTATGTAATTAAATTAGCAATATTATCCACTCTGCATAAGGGACCATATTAGCATTGTAGAGCTTTCCATTCTCATAAGAATCAGGCTCTGCAAATTAGCCTCCAAAGATGCTCCTCCACAGGGGAATACAGACCTGAATTTCAAAGCCTGTGAATTGATTGGTTCCTTTGAATACTGGAGAAAGCAACAATGCAAGTTCATTGGCAACCATGTTTGCTTTGCAGTAGTGGATTAGTAGTGGCACTTATGATTTGTAGTTTGTATCGTGGTTCCAGCCATCCTCCAGAATCAATATTGTATTTTGGTAGTTGTATCACCCGTCAGGAGAAAGAATAGATCTTGGAGGATAAAAAAGTACTCCCCCTCCTAGTAGTGACCTTGGCCTTGAGAGAAGGGGGTGATTAAAAAAACATTTTAAAAGATACTTCAATGATAAAATACTTCTTGATTAATTAAACTGTATATATATTTTTCAGTGATCGAAATCAGAGCAAATAATCACTCAAAAATCATATTGTCAATCTTTTTTTACCTACCATGAGACATATCATTTAGGACGTGGTAGGAGTATCGCCTTTTTAATTTATTCCCAAATTTGAGTTTTTATTATAGTTTTTAATATTTTATATTATAGTGTTATTATATACTTTAAACTATAAGTTGCAACATGTGCCACCTACCACCTAGTGTGAAAACACTGAACAACCATATTATGTAACCGCCCAGTGTGAAAACACTGAACCATATCTTTGAAAATGGTGTATGCATAGGTACAGTATGCTCTATTTTTAGAAATGGTGAAATTTAAACCATGTCAAGTATCTATTGAAGGGTCCTTGATTGTAATACCTCTGTTCTCTAATGAAAGATCCTTTGTTTGGTATATTGGGAAAATTTAACCAAAATTCTTTTCCTGATAATGATTTATTTTTCTTTAGTTACATAATCACTAATATTGTGAAATTTCAAAGTTGAAACGTGGGTGTGGAAAGATTTTCTGACTATAAGAAATAAATGCAGGTAAGGCCTGTTTCTATTTGTTTCTTTTTTTTAACCAGAGATTAAAGTAACTGTCAGTCATTACTGTGGAGGAGAGATTTTTTCTTAATATTTTCCAATTTGGGTGAAAATATTCTGTAATATTTCTCCTCCATAGTGATAACCATCAGTTTTTGATCCCCTGTGAACCTATGATCTCAGTGTTAAATTATGTATCACCATTTTTTACTTTGACAACCTGTTTATCTCTAAACAATATTCATAGGTTAAATTCAGTGTTGATTAGTATACAGGTGCCTTAAATCCTATACAGTACTAGGATCACTCACAACACCTCAAAATTCAGAAAGTCAAAATATTGACTTCTATGTGTGTCTTCTCTGCTCTAAATGTTATCTTTATTTATTGAAGATATACAGCTGTTGAAACCAAGTCGCAGGGTCAGAATTGAGTTTGGTTTCTGTTACGCAATTGTATGTAGGATATATATATATATATATATATATCATAAATATCATAAATTTGGTCTAGGCTCAGTGAGGACTGTTGACCACTTTATGTGTGTCACCTGAAGTAGAAAGATTTTATTCTGACTTTAAAAGTTTCATTATATAAATGATTATGGATTTAAATTATTAGTAAGTAATGTCAAAGTTTTAGACAGAAAAATAATTTAAATGGTGTTATAGGGGAATTTGGAAGTTAGTGGCAGGGGTTTGGGAGGTACTTGAACCCCCTGAATCCCCCGGGCATATTTGTAAATGACAGCCTTATTAGATCATGTTGCATTGACTCAGATAAGAAAACTAAATTTAATTAAATTCAACAAAAATGAAACTGCACAGAAGAGTGTTATGTCAAAGAACTTGCAATGGATTGGTTGTTCGGTACGAAGAAATCAATCCATTGCAAGATCATTGACTCACTACTCTTCTCTGTAGATTTTAAGAAACCAATTTTGATCAAATTCAACAAAATGAAACTGCACAAAAGTTTTTTATGTCAATGAGCTTGCAATTTGTATATACACTAGTAAAATTTATTGACTATAAAAAAACCTAATGTACATTATTTAGGAAAACTATACTCAAAAAACACCCCTATACAGGTGATGTTCACTAGTTACAATTAGGCTTGAGGATATTCATGCATAATATCATATTCACGTGATATGTATGTAAACTTGCTCGTTTTAATCTTATTAAACCCAGGAGGAGGGGCCACAAAGTGTCCACACCATTTTCATTTTTCAATATCCTTTTATCTATTAATGTGTGGTGCGGTGGCATTCAAATTTGGGGTTGTTTCCTAACTTTTATTAAGGATTTCGGACTGCATTTTTTGTAGATATATTTTTTTTTCCGGAATTTACTTAAATTCTGAACAGGGAGTGATTTATTTTGAAAATATGAAGTTAACTCCTCTTGTCTGTCTGCTTCTATCTTTTGAACAGGTAAGTATTATATTTGGAAATAATAAATGAAAAATGTGAAGGTATTGAAAATTGTAGATCAGATTTCATGTTTTACCGGCCAGAAGTGTATTTTACACACTGAAATCTCACAGTTATTGATGATGTCATAGCAGGTACCATTATCAAAGTGTTTGTGTTGAGTTGTTCTGTGTTCCAGGTTTCACATCATTAGTAGTTAAGAAAAGAAAAAGCTGTGGGTGCTGTGCCCCCCTCAAAGCCCCTCGTCAAAGCCCTCGAGTTTAATAGGTTTAATAGTAAATAAATATAAATTGCAATACATTCTTTATGTACTTTTGTTGCAATACATTCTTTACGTACTTTTGTTGCAATACATTCTTTATGTACTTTTGTTTCTCGTTTTAATCTTATTAAACCCAGGAGGAGTGGGCACAAAGTGTCCACACCATTTTCATTTTTCAATATCCTTTTATCTATTAATGGTGTGGTGGCATTCAAATTTGGGGTCGTTTCCTAACTTTTATTAAGGATTAGGACTGCATTTTTTGTAGATATTTTTTTTCCGGGATTTACTTAAATATTGATTGATTTTTTTTTGAAAATATGAATATAATTCCTCTTGTATGTAGTACATAAAGAATGTATTTGACGAGGTTTGAGGGGGACACAGCACCCACAGTACTTTTGTTGCAATGCATTCTCCATGTATATTTGTTGCAATACATTTTCTATGTACTTTTGTTGCAATACATTCTTTGTGTACTTTTGTTGCAATACATTCTTTGTGTACATTTGTTGCAATACATTCTTTGTGTACTTTTGTTGCAATACATTCTTTGTGTACTTTTTTTGCAGTATAAACTTGTACAAAACCTATAAGCACTTCAGTACAAGTACCACATGATCATAGTGTTAACTTGGTGATAGAGAGCTGACTTGGTACTGATATCAACAAATCCAAATGTTATTAAATGTCTTATCCGTTACAAACTCATTAGCCTGAAGCAGTGCTTAAACGTCAGTTATTGCTCTTGTTTGGAACACCACTCATTGATTTCTCATCAATTACAAACAGGCTTTGAAATAAGAACGGATAATAAATGTGAAGGAGTGTTGTACCTTGAAGCAATGCTCTAAAAATCCCTCCTCTACAGTGATTATTTGCTCTAATTTTGGGTGCTGCTCATTGATCTAATTTCTTTCAACTCTTAAATTAGGCGAAAATAATGATTTTTGTTAAATAAGTTGGAGAGAACTTAAGAGTAGATTTTTAGTCTGAGAATGACAAAAATAAATGTAGGGAGTATAAATAACAAATTGAGAGAAGAGACTTTAAGATCATTTTTGCACAACTAATGTAAAGAATTTATTTTTGTTCTCATTTCTTGAACCACTGACGTAATAAGTTTGATGTACCTATAAGGAATCTTGTCAAAGATAGAACATAATATTGTCTTGTTAATAGACTCTACAGAAATATCTTCTCTCCAATTATCAGATGCGAAATTAAGAGGTGGGATGGTGATTATAGTGATTATTTACTCGTATTACGATCGCTGCATTATAATATCGCTTCTCAGGACGTTGTTCTAATGTCTTTACCGCGGACTTTTGAACAATTTTTTTTAGTTCCATTCTTTATATAATTTGTGTTGTTAAGATGGTAAAACATTAGCAATTATTCTGTTACTGTCTATTGGTTATATTATGTGTATTGCAATAGACCTATCCACAAATACATGAATACGGGATGTTGCCTCCTCAAAGTAGGAAGCGATTGCGATAGGTCTATCGCATATTTTTTATTTACTTGAATTTACTTTCCATAATTTCTTCTTTAGTAAATTGCAAAATTGCAAAATTGCATCACTTACTCTCCCGTGCGTAATTGTAGGGGGTTTAATAGCAGGGGAGTTGGAGTACCAACCAAAAAGCATAAATGGGAGGGGTCGTAATAGCAGGGGAAAGATGAGGTACCAACCAAAAAAGCATGAAGGGGAGGGGTCATGATAAAAGGGGTGGGTAACAGCTACATTGGAAATATT
Source organism: Neoturris breviconis (assembly GCA_032360805.1). NCBI lineage: Eukaryota > Metazoa > Cnidaria > Hydrozoa > Anthoathecata > Pandeidae > Neoturris > Neoturris breviconis. The sequence continues at coordinate 27,007 of JAULBZ010000193.1, forward strand.
CAGAATACAAAATTGTGTTTGAAGAATATAACTGAATTTCTGACTGATGCAAATTGTTTCGACATTTTTATTGTATGAATATAGTACTGTAATGGTGACGTAATGGTGACGTTTTCCTAATAAATGGAATAATAAACGGTGTTTTTTTCCCAAAACAGGAATTTACCCTCCGCCCTACAATTAGGCACCGGAGAGTAAATATACTTCGAATTAATGTCTAAATGCGATAGTTATGCCATCCCGGTCGGTAAAGACTTGTCCAAAGTTTGTAGTAAAGATGCAAAAACAACGTCTTCAATGAGCTTCAAAAGTCTTTACTGCGGACTTTGAACAAGTCTTTACCGACTGGGATAGTTATGGTTCAGAGAATTTAGAACAAAAATTAGTCGAACAAAATCTAACTAGCACATCAATTTCTACCAATGGAATGTCTTCTTTTGGCTTTGACACGAAATCTTTTCCCTAGTGTAAATTAACCTTTAGTTTCTTTACTTTCATACCAACACAGTTCAATAGGAAATTTTGGACTGGTCATCTAAATTACAACAATGCTTGAAGTAAGAATAAATATTCAATGTACAAAAGGGAATTTTGAGCATTGCTTCAGGATTTATAGCCTGAAGCAATGCACAAAAATCGCTCCTCCACAGTGATTATTTGTTCTTATTTCAAACAAACACTTCGAATAATTTGACCTCATTAAGATTAATTATAAAATCCTGTTGATTTAGTTGATTATGATCTCTTGTAAAGTAGGGTAAAAGCAATTGAAATTAACACTAATGGTAATAGACTGAAATTAATGATCTGTACATTAAGGTGTTGCTTTATACCAATGTCATTGCTTCATTTCGCCTAGTGAATATCCCCCTTAATAGCCTGTTATTTTTTAGCAGGTATGGTTTCTCTCTGAAATCCAAAAGAAGACATTCCATTGGTAGAAATCACACGCACATCTAAACAACGTCAAAACGACGTCGTGGCGAATTTTGCGTCTCGTGGATATCAACCTTAACCCTGTTTGACCTGGTTCTAAAATAACTTCTGAATTTATGACTAGATTTTGTGGTAACTAGAGATAATATTCTTTTAGCAACCAATTATTTTGACAGGTTATTTTTGCTAATTAGATCTCAAGGTTTGCTCTAAAAGAGGTTGTTGTTAGTAAAGAACTAAGGAGGTTGAGATGAAGCTGATTAAAATAAAAGATGAATTGGTGATATTCTTCCGCATCATACTTTTAGACTCTTTTCTTCTTTGAAAGCTTGAATATATTTTAGATTTTCACTTCTTTAAAATACTTAAAGGTGACGTCGCTTTCAAACAATGTAATGGCTTCATTAATAATCCGCGTGAACGAATTCGCCTAGCGGAGACGCGCCTTAACATGTTTACAGAGAGGCACTGTGTTACTGACCCTGTGATGTAATGGTTTCTTCATAGGGAAGAACCTAATAAACTACAAGCAACTCAGTGAGCACTTGTATAAAGTCTGCGGTACAGGAGACGCTAGAACAACGTCGTATACAGTCAACGTCCGCTAATTTGAACCCTCAAGTGAAATAGCGAACGTATTTTAGGAGTCTGGAGACCAAAACATTTGTTCAAAATAAAGAAAGTTCGAAACAACAGGTATTCCAATCAACGGATGTTTACTGTATGCTCAAAAAACCCTCCTCCAGAGTGATTGTTTACTCTTATTTCGGCCAGTGGACCCTAGAACTTGTTCAAAGTCAGCAGTAAAGACGCTAGAACAACGTCGAAGACTGTGGACTTTGAACATGTTTTTCTCCACTGGGAAGTAGACACTCAAATATTACTTTATTTTTTGGCAGCATACACGAACTTATATTTACAAGTCTGTCCGTAAATAAATGTATTGATGAGTCAATATTTGTAGCCGCTCGGGACTTATTTTCTTTTCTCTATATCTTACGTCATAAGTCTATTCAAATATTTGATTGTACAGTTCAAAGATTTTAACAGTGTTCAATCATTGTGGAGGAGTGCGTTTCAAGCAATGAATCCTGAATCTATGTTCAATTGCAGATTATTTTATCGTGTTTCAAACACTGCTCCAGCCAGCGAAAACCTGTTCAAAGTCAGCAAAATAACGTTAGAACAACGTTCAAAGAACGTTGTTCTAACGTTATTTTGCTGACGTTGAACAGGGTTGTGCCGGCTGGGGTTGAAATAGAGTCTGTACTAAAGAACAATTTATTAGCGAACTGCAAATTTATGAGGATCCTTTCTTAGCAAGGAACGAGTCAATTAGTCAACGAGTCAAGATAATCAACACTATCCTCTGTAGGTTTGATAAAGCACATTGACCTACTGGAATCGAATTTATCGTCATATTATTCTTTCCCACACGTGCCCACACAATATCATCAGTTATCATTTTTAGTTCTTTAGTCAGTTTGTTGAATGCCTTTTGTTTGAAGAGGCAGTTTTTGTTTGTTTGTAGAATTCTATTTGAAAAGCCACACATCAAGTTCACATAGCCTCAAAGTATGAGTGGATGAGTGTTTTTTAGCGGAGTTTTTAACTTTGCAGCTGGAAACTATACTATAAAAATGCTCCTCTACAGGTGATGTTTGGTATTTTAAAGCTCTCATTTCTGACAAAAAAACTGGTCTTTTTAACCAAAACAACGATCGGGGAAAAACTGCTCTTCATTGGCTATTATCATAATTCCCTGAACCTTTCGAAAGAGGGATAAATTATTTTTCTTTTCTCGTTTTTCGATTTTCTTTTTTTGTTGTATATTTATACTTTCGAATGATAATGACGAAGCTAAGTAAATATGAACTTTAAATCTTGGCTTTTGATTCTTAAAGGAGTGTTTCACTATGTCAAGCTGTCAATATTAAGATTCCCAGCGGGCGAAACCTTATTCAAAGTCTGCAGTAAAGACGTTTTTATGGCGGACTTTGAACATGTTTTTGTCCACTGGGTTCTAATCTATTACTCTAATGTTTTGTATAGCTTAAAGAAACCAATCCCTATTTACTAATTTGGTAACTCGTGATCAAGATTTGTTTCCCTTTGTTTCTTTTTATTGAGCAAAATAGCTACACAATGAGAAAAAACTTGTTCAAAGTCCGCAGTAAAGACGCTAGAACAACGTTGAAAATGTAATTCTGGCGTCTTTACTGCGGACTTTGAACAAGTATTTGTTCACTGGCTATAATAGCATGCAAAATGAGATTCTTTAGCCAAAGAATACACCACTACTTTTCAAAGTTGCCAATTTAGATCTTCGATTTCTACTGTGGTTTTACTTTTATCATTGTTAATTCTTTCAAGAGGATGCTTGAATGTTTTATTTTTTAAAGCTCTCCACGTCTGCCCATGTGAGAGTATCCTCTTCAGGACAACAAAAAAATCAATGGTTTAGATCTGTAGAAGGTTTACACTCGTGTAGGCGTTTGTTGTTTTAATCAAGCACACACTTTTCTTCTTCGAGTGATTCTACTTACAGGCACGAGCTCAATATCTAAAAATAATTCTGACGGCTTGTTATGCAGTCGTCAATAACTTAGTTTTCATTGTGACGGCTTGTTATGCAGTGGTCGCTAACCTAGTTTTCTGACGGTTTATTAAGCAGTCGTCACTAACCTAGATTTCATTCTGACGGCTTGTTATGCAGTCGTCAATAACCTAGTTTTCATTGTGACGGCTTGTTATGCAGTCGTCAATAACTTAGATTTCACTCTGACGGCTTGTTATGCAGTCATCAATAACCTAGATTTCATTGTGACGGCTTGTTATGCAGTCGTCAATAACTTAGATTTCACTCTGATGGCTTGTTTTGCAGTCGTCAATAACCTAGATTTCATTGTGACGGCTTGTTATGCAGTCGTCAATAACCTAGTTTTCATTCTGACGGCTTGTTATGCAGTCGTCAATAACCTAGATTTCATTGTGACGGCTTGTTATGCAGTCGTCAATAACTTAGATTTCACTCTGACGGCTTGTTATGCAGTCGTCACTAACCTAGCTTCATTCTTCATTTCAGCCCGCCGAAATATTTGTGGTAATAGGGGTCTTTTATGAAAGAAAGTTATTGAAATTTTATTTATCTAATACGCGCTGGCAAAATGCCCTTCTCAACTTTCTCTCACAAGATAAACATGGAAAGTTGTGGAAGAACGGCTTTAAAATAGCTACTTTGTAATCTTTAACTCGTGTTAGATGTCACGCTACCATAGTGATCTTAATGATGTCCACTATGGTTGTCTCCCGGATGTTCAAATTTTTCTTTTGGGAATGCGTTTTCGTTTATTTTTATTCGTTTATTTTTGCGGGTTTGTAGGGATAAACGAGTTCTACCCAACGTCTAATATATTCGTCGTTATGATGACGTCTAAGCATCACCAAGCTAATTTCCCGTCGTTACTATTTGATGTATAAAAATAGCCTGTGGAGTTACATTCAGGTTTGTTCTATTGTTTTACAAGGAATTCTCAGCATATCTAACACTTAAGTGTCAGCCCTGAGAAAGTGTCCTGTTATGTCTATATTCAGCAACAAAAAGTGTCAAAATAAAAAACTTTCTTGACAATACGTCAACTTTATTCAAGAGCTCCAAATAAATAATCTTTTTATAAATGGACATCCACTCCTCCATCATTAATGTTTCGAGAACCCCTTTAAGATGGATCTTTAAACTTTAAAAATCTGAATATTACTATGTTACACATCTGTGTGTCAATTTTTTTGTTTTGGGTGTGTAATCTGTTGACCAGAGATTGACCATAAATCTAAAAGAAAAACCCAAAACCTCACTGTTGAATAATGAATAAACTTTTCAGGAATGAAAAATCTAATGCACCTGGATATGATCCGATTCAGGTCAAAATCGGAAGCTGACGCGTTACCTCGCACCTATGCCCCACCACTTTTGAACTTGCTACAGCCCTGAATAGAGCAATATTTTAACTATAAACATTGTCAATATAATTTTAAAACTCTTTCCAAATATTTTTTATTCACTGTAGAGAACGTATTTTTTTTAAAAAAATCTACATACTGAAAGTTTCAATGTAGTAGCAAAGATCGCTGACGTCTGCAAAAACATTTTTATATTTTTAAAAAGATCTGTCGTTGTGTTACAGTTCAGAAGCTTGGTAGAGTGGGATTTTTTTCCACCACCACGTCCTCGACTAAAACAAAACTGCAGGGTAGGGCGTTATATATAAATTATTATTATGTTTTTTGGCACAAGCTTTCCCCAACGCGTGGGAATGAATAAAAGTTAAAACTACCCTATTACCCTACATATAAACGCCCTTCGTGTATAGGCGTCTGGCGCCCTTTGTGTATACTGAACAATTTTCAAATTTTGTTTCAATAACGCCTTGTCATGGAAAACTTTAAAAATGTGGTACTACGAGATTTTACGAGTGGCACTACGAAATACTACGAGTTCTATGAAGTTCTAGGAGACACTTACGGTGCCAAAAATTGTATTAGAGAATTGTACAAACTGAGAGATCTTTAAACGCATGTGTAAAATCTAAATATCGTATTTTTAGGTCAAAATTTCGAACTTTAATATTTCTGAGTTTTATGTTTCACAAAGGAACAACGAAATACCCATCTGTTTAAGAAACAAGTTACAAATATTCATAAGTATGACTCTATAAATAGTTTAAATAAAGCTTTTTTCTGACTCGGTATTGGAAACTAAAATTCTTAGTCGAAAAAGATATGAAATATATTTGTGCATGTACGATTGAAATCGTTGTTTTCCATTTTCCCTCTTCTGATAAGTTCTCTTTGTACCAAGTTGTTTAAACGTCAGGTTTGTGCTTAAACTTTACTTTACTTTTTTTCGTGGGATCGGAACAGGATGGGAACAGGGATAGGATCGCCTGAGTGGGATCAGAAAAATTGATTTTGGATATTTCATATAAAGCAAATAAGCATGGCTGCTTTAAGTAAACTTTATCTTGTTAAGAAGATTAGAGAGAAGAAAAAAGTACGCAAATTCTGTTTGGATTAGAATTGGTTAGAAAATTATTTTGGAAGAGAAAACAGAAAGGAGAATTTCACATGTTAATCAACGAATTGATTGATTGGTTGAAATAATGCGATTCCACTGCGATCCGACGGATCGACGGAAAAAGTTGAAGTGGAAATCAGCCTAGAGACCACGCATTCGTGTCAATATAACATCTTTGATTTCTTCAAATGGATGGAAATTTCGATGTTTCTTTGTAAAACTTTGAGACGGATACGAAATTTTGATCTAAAAGTACGATTTAGAGGTATTTAGACTTTGCGCATGCACATAAAGACTTTTCACGTGGCACAGTTCTCTAATATCATTTTTGGTACCATAAGTGTCTCCTTCGGAGTACCTCGTATCACTCGTAGTATCTATTATCACCTCGTAGTATCTCTTACTACAACTTATATGTCTTATTCACTTCAGGGAAGCTAGTTCAGTTACCACTACACTCTTATGATGGTCTTGCATTATAAATGTAAAGACGGATTCTCACTAGGCGAATTTGTTCGCGCGAATTCTAAATGAAGTCATTACATTGGTTGAAAGTGACGTTAAGACAAGGAACTTCAATTTATGGTTAAAAATATAGGCGCCAGCGGTATATACGGAATGATTTTCAGAATTTTAAATCCTCGTATCGTGAATTTTTTAGAGATAGCTAAACGTTCCGATGAACTGAAATTCGATCGGTATAATATAGCGCTGGCTTTTAAGACCGAACTTTTGTTCCATAATATATTGTAAGATCATAAATTGAAGTTCTATAGAGCGCCACATTACTCATATTACGAATCTGATTATATGGCTTCAGTCATAACAATCAGCAAGAATATAGTGCTGGAAATCTTAAGAACTTTTATATACATGACATGAAAGCTTATCCAGTCAGTTCTGAAAATTTAATTCCCAATTATTTGTGAAGATATGAGTGATTGTGTGGCAGCCATATTGTTTGGCCAAACTTCATTGATTATATGCATAATTACATAAAGTTGTAGCTAGCATTTGGTAAAATAATTCTTTATTTAATCCACTTCCTGTTATTTATAAATTATCAAATCTTCAGGGCTTGATCAGCAATTGTCAATAATGAACTTGGCATCGATTTTGGAATTTTAAAAATATAGGGTGATTATGCGACTTTAAGTCCAAGTTATTATAGTATTTATTTTTTGCCTTCTGAACTAATGAAAGTAATTTCTTTGCTTTTTGTAAAGTGTTCCAGTTTCCTTTGTGGTCATTCGCTAATATTTATTTTTTAGGCGTGACCTTTCCATTATGGCCTTACTGACTTCTTTATTCATAAAAGGTGATTGATTTCCTCTCACTGTTCTTTGCTTTTTAGGGGAATGCCTATTTAAGGCGTCTCTACAAGTAGTAAGAAAGTCTGTTAGACCTCCATCACCGTATTGAGGAGTTTCTTTTGATAATTCCTCGAGTAGATCCTTTTGATAATTCTCATTTAAAAAGTTTTTGTAATCCCTATATTTGATTACTTTTGGAGGTAACTTTTCAAAGGTTGCTTTCATTACTGTAATGGTCATCCTATCAAAGTCAGACAGCTCTGTCTCTATTGTACAAGAATTTTGAAAACTCCGAGGTGCATTGGTTAAAATCAGATCAATGCAAGATGGATCACTCGGGTTTTTAAAACACGTGTAAGTCCATAGTTTTCACCAAATATTTTTAATGGCGTTGCCTTTATATTTTCATTAAAATCACCTAGAATCAGAATATTTTTGCACTTGGTGAAATGCAGGTCTACACGTTTTGACAAGGCCTGTAGATGTCTCGATTGCCTCCACTTGCCTTGAGTTTTTGCCTTTAGTTTTTCATTGGATTCTCTCGGGTTTTATTCCTCGTATATAAGAACTATATTTCTTGCTACGCATGCGCAGTGACGTGAAGTAGAATTAAGTAGATTATGTGCGGTAGAAGTGAATGACTAGCTTACGTGCGGAAGCAATCAAGGGCTAGCAAGTCGTTGCTTTTTGCTCTATGTATCAAATAAAATCTGAACAATCTGATTATTTTTCGAAGATTGTTCCAAATAAAATCAAATGTTTTACACTAAAATTCGCATGATTTTATGATATAGAAACAATGGAACAAAACATTTTCAAAAAGTAAAAAAAGACAAATACAAAATTGACTCTGGTGAGACTTGAACTCGTAGTAGGCACCAAATTTTCTCGGTTTCGGGAGAGGGGGCATGAAGATGCGGAGATTTAGCAACTACAGTGAGATACCGCAATAAGCGCTCTTGACGTTAATCGAGGGGGCACTTATTAGAAAACGGGCGTTTATAAGCAACTCCCCCCTCCTCGCAGTTATAAGCTCATGGGCCCTATATGAGGCATGACATTGTAAAGCATGGCCTCAACGCTATGTTTCAGCAGCATTGTTTCAGATGAATGTTTTAAAAACATCTCTATAAACCCATACCAATGTTTTCAATACATTTACCCAAAAGTTTATATTTACATGGAATTTCCATAGAAAATGGTAGGGACGCTTATTAGAAGTGGGCGCTTGTATAAGGATTTCAGATATGGAGTGCTTAATTGAGAATGGGGAGAATGAAATACGAATGAAAGTATAATATACCTCAGGTACACACTTTATAAAAAAGACACAGCAATTCGATCTTAGAGTAAATCTTAGCTGTTAGCGAATCTGTTATGGATTAAGCTTCAAATGATTTTGTTCTGTTGATAGTATATTTCCACCTCTATGTAGACTAGCTGGCAATCGATACAAAAATGTTTGATTGAAATAGTTACGCGCTAATGTTTAAATCAGTACTTAAAAGTTCCACTCTCCTCAACCTCGTTCCCAGGGCTTCTTGTCTTTTTGAACACGGAAGATCGCCGGTCGATTCTGCAAACTGATTGGCTCTGAGATTCTAATATTTTCGAGGGCCGTTTTTAAAATATTCCCCGAGTTAACGAGTAAGCCATAAACAAAATGGTAAAGTTAAGAAAGTAGGGCAAACTTTTATAACATTGGCAAGATTTCTTCCTGGGAATGAAAGAATAAAATTAAACAAATACAGTTTGCTCATAATATTGTTGTTATGAGTTCCAACGTTTTATATTATAGCTAGCTAATTATTCTAGCATGTTTCAAACTCTTCATATATTAAATCTACGAACTGCTCGTATAAACATTGTGTAGAACTGGTGTCACGTTGAGAAAGGTGCCTTCATATGTAAGAAGTCAGCAAAATAACGTTAACATCTTTTAAAAAATTTATTTGTGGTATTTGAATATTCTTAACTGAAAAACTCAACTCGCCATTTTCAAAACAATTAAAGTGTTTGTGCCTCACTCATTTCTGTAATATAGAATAGAAACATGGGTCATCAAGTTAAGACCACCAATCGGGTCGTTTTTAAAATAACCAAAAGTAGTGGTTATTTTATGCCAGCCGAGGCCAGGGCTTTCTTCGCCGCTTGTTCGAAAAGGCAAGAAGTCCTGGGAACGAGGTTGTCAAACAAATATACCCAGCCGGCAAAAACCTGTTCAAAGTCAGCAAAATAACGTTTCTAACGTTATTTTGCTGAATTTAAGCAGATTTTTTCCGGCTGGGTACAGTTCAAACGTTAACATCCTTTTCAACAAAATTTCAATAGTACGCGTTTATCACTGACATTCTTGTCTCTTTAACTAGCAGTTAAACGGTTTTCTGCCCGTTATGACAGATGGTATCCTTATTTGCCTCGCTGATATCAGCAGCAACAAAACCATTAATTATTAGTTCGGAAAACTCAAACTCGTCCCCAGCGCTTTTTGTTTCTTTGATTTTTTTCTCGGGTGAGAAAAAAAATTAAAGAGACAACAAGCGCTGGGAACGAGTTTGCAGAAAACTATTGCTATCTATATCATCAACTTTTTCAAAATTTAGTCTAGAAAAAGTCTGTTCAAAAATTTGTTCGGGAAGGAGTGACTAAATTTCGGTCAGTGACCAATATTTCCCCTTTCCCCTTTCCCTGAGTTTTTTTGAAGTTTTGTAGTGGTTTTATTAAACGGTCTTCTCACAAAACAGTGGCTTTCAGATTTTTCCCCAGAGATTAATATGTTCTGGCGGGTTGAAAAAGTTCTTCAAAATTAACAATCAACGTTTATTTGACACTCAATAGTATTTGCTATAATCAGTTATTTATAATACAGTAGAATCCCGTTAACTCGGACCCTGGGTTACTCGGACATTCGCTTAGTCATACGGATTTCTTGTCTCCCTTGGATTTGACGACCCTAATCAAGCCAAAATACTCCGCTTAAGTCGTACCCCGGATAA
>JAULBZ010000194.1:0-17489 GCA_032360805.1 Neoturris breviconis
GAATCCCCTCAAAATGTAAAAAATATAACTCTGCAAAAAATTGAAGATATTAATCTAGAGAGAAGAATTTCTAACGGGAGGAAATTTCTGCAGTTTGAGGATTCTGTTTTACAATAATTAGCAGAGTTTATTTCTGCAGTTAACGATATTTATCCAGCCAAACAAAGGTTGGATAGGCTACTGCTATCACTTTTTGCCGATGGCTGCAGCAGCGTCCCACTTTCCTTATTAGACCTTTTTCTTGAAGTACAGCTGTATTGAAACATTGAAATTTAGTACCAGCATTCGACACAATAATTTGGAGGACTCGATTTTGTCTACTCTGGACAGAGTATTATACAAAAAGAGTTTGAATTGCGTTTTCAATGGCCAAAAAGGTGTAGTACCCATCTCAAATTTTGGTTACGGCATTCTAGACAATATTACGAGATTGCTGGGCAAGTTCTTTTCGATTTCGTTGCCTCGGGACTCAGTATCGGCGAAAAAGGAATTTTTCAAAAGTAGAGATGTAGAAAATTTTCAAACATTTAATGCTATGAGGACTTGACCACATTCATCAAATGATTTAGAAAATTTTTGATTTTTTTTTCACTGTTTATAAGAATATGACATGTGGATGACTGTTTTTGAGTACAGTTTTTGCCTTGCATCTAAAAACTGTACTCAAGAACACTCATCCACAAGTGATGCCCAACCTTTATCTTCAGACTTATAATACAGCACTGGTGATGGAAATAAACTCCGAAAAGCTTCTGCTAAAAAATTAAAAACTTTGTTTTTACGTCCATATTGTTATGGCAAAACTATCATTTATATATGTCATAGTTTATGCTAGATGATTTTCTTTTTATTATTTTTCTTCAGAAAAGATTTAATATTAAGCTTACAAGACAAATCAAATGAATTTGATGTATTGGTTATTGGTGGTGGAGCTACTGGTTGCGGAGTCGCGCTTGATGCATGTTCAAGAGGTTAGTAGGAACTATTAATATTGTGTAAGGGACCATCTCGAGATATTGTATCAGAAGTAACATTTTCAGTACATTTAGAGAAACGAAATTTAACGAAATTCAACAAAAAGAAGGGTGTTACGTCAATCAGCTTACAATAGATTGGTTTATTCAGCATGAAGAAACAATACGTTGCAAGATCTTTGACTAGATCTCTGTCTTCTATTATATGCTCTCATTTCAAACACTGAATAGTGAAAATATTTTATTAATTACTTGTATGTTTCAATGGAAGAAACCAATCAAATGTAAGATTGTTTAGGGTGAAACTCATTTAGGGGTCCATATGTAGAGGCCGCCATTGAGAATAGTGGAATTGTAATTAAATACATAGAACGAAGGATTATGTCGGCTTGGTATTTGCAGAGGCATATAATTCTGGTCTTTAGTTAAACTTGATACATTTGAAGTATAGAACAAGTAAACTTTGAGGGCATGAAGTATTTTGATCCTATTTGTTCTGTGCTTATTTCAAAATGCAAAATCCAGAGAGGGGTGGGCTTATAGGAAGAGTCTAAAGAAAATAAACTTGGTGCAATTTATTGCCGATGTCACTAGATTTGTGATGACATCAGCAAATAGGTAAAACCTTATGTTCTTAAAAATACAAGTATTGCACACAAAACAAGGTGGCTCAAAAATTAATACGCGTAAAAATGTAGTTTTGAAAATAATCTTCCCCTTTGCCTTGGATGTGCCGCTTTATACTACTTTAAAGGAATGTAATTATTGTTCATAGGTGGCTATGTGCAAAATATATGCATAATGCGAAAGCATTAAAATCAATATGCGCGAAAATTCTCGTTGCGCGGAAATAAATATGTGCAAAAATTAGTACGAATTATGGTAGTTACTGCTTTATGGTATAGTTAATTACAAAATAACTCTTAAAATTTGCGATACTTTAAGATCAGTTGTTGGCTCTTCTATTTAAGGTGCAGCTCCATTATAAAAGTCTCATAATTAATTTTAGGAAATTTTAACTATAATCACAGCCATAATGGTTGCCATCTTTATTGTAAAATTTTATTCATAACAACATAATGGCTTATTTAAACAACTAGGACACCACTCACACTAAATGTTCGTAATTTACTAATGAAATAACATGTTGAATGGTGGTTGTTTATAAATAATTACATGGAGCATGCCCTTGATGCGATCCATCGTGTCATGTGTACAATTTTAGTATGATGGAATCCGTCCTAAGTACTTGATTGTGGTTGAAATAAGAGTAAATAATAACAGTGAAGGAGGGTTTTTTTACCATAGGTTCAGGCTTCATACCTGAAGTTATGTTCAATAATCGCTCCTCCACATTGAATATTTCTCTTATTTTGATTTTGATTTTTAGTCATATCTAGCCAGTGTCATATCCAGGGATTTTTTAGGCACACCTGTTTTGAGCATATAAGCCTTCTTTTGAACTATGAAAATAGTAAGTTGCCCATACAAAGGCTTGCCTCTTTCCGACATCAGAATTAAGTGATAAATTAGTATCAGAAAAAAAGGATCGAAAAACAAATTTTGCTCAACAGTTTGGGCTCCCAAACCTGTATATGGTATCAAAATTGCCCTCGGATATGTCCCTGATAGCTATAGAATGAAAAAGGAGTTTATTTATAAGCAGATTTTAAGTCATATCTTGCTATGGCGTATCACCAGTGCTCATAATAAGAAAAAAAATCCCTGTGGAGGAGTGATGTTTGAATATAGCTTCAGGCTTCATTTATTCTTATTTTGACCAATGAGATACATATTTAATTTAAATAGATATAATGGTTGATTTACATCAGGCGAAAGAAAGCATTCCATTGATAGAAATTGACATCACACAGTGTTCTTTGGCTTCGTGCAGAATTTTCTGCCTAATGGAAATCAACCTTAACAATCTGTCCTTTCATGTACTATACTGTTTGAGGTTTTTTGTTCTTCATTTTCATTATATTTTCGATGGCATACAACTTCTTCATGGGATGGTGCGTACTAATTACATATGTTTTTGCTGACACTTGCGATTTTCCAAGTTTATTTACGCGCATGATGTCAATTCTTTCCAACGTATTGAACTGTTCTTTCTTCACCCGTTTCTGGTCAAGGTTTAAAGAAAACTGTGCCATAGGGTCGAAATAATGTCGGTAAACAGCATAATCAGACGCTGATGAATATGAAGGTGATTCGAATAGTAAATGTCTAGATTTTGTTGATTTTGCTTCGGATTCTCTTGATTTTGCTGATTTTGCTGATTTTGCTGCAGATATTCTCTTCTCAAACTCTTTATCTTGATTGTCTTGTGTTAATAGATCAGGTGGCGTTAATGGTTTTGGAGAATAAATTGCAGATCTATTGATTGTTGATCTTCTTCTGATAACTGGGGTTGAGTTATCTAGGCAATGTACGCCAACTGTTTTTGATCGTTTTATTTGGTCTTCATGTAGTCGCTTCTGTTGTCTTTGTATCTCAGTACAATTCACTCCATGTATTTTTGTAAAACAGGCAATATCTTTATCTAAGTTCGATTGAAGTTGCCGATTTGCTATATGTGACCGACGGATATTGAATTCCGTAGTTTTGTATTTACTGTTACCAAAAGCTTCATTTTTCAACCAACGTAAGCGCGCCTCTGCTAGTGATATTTTTGTCTTGTCTAGTTGTGTTGGAGGTCTAGCATATTCAACTAGAAGTTTTTGATATGTAGTCATTACGCCGGGAATACTCTTATGATGTGCTCTTTTTAAATACTGTCGTGTTTTCTAAATTTGCTCTAATACATCTATCTATACATTATTTTCTCAATTTTCCATTGCATTTTCTATTTTAGTGCTATATAAATTATTCAGTAATATCACAATAAATTTACATTTTCGTCACAGTTGCTGTCTCTTATTTTGTGTTATTTACCTATCTTTACATTTAGTTTTTATTGGCTTGTGCTTTATTTTCAATATTTGATTGAGAAGAATTGACTCAAATCTGCTGTTATAGAAAATGAATATATCTTTCAAATTTTTTTCTCTTCAAAAGCATTTGTGAAATATATTAAAAATAGATTAGTTCTGATTATGAAGGGAATAATGCCCAGTGGGTAACAATGTGATCAAAGACCCTATACTGCAGACTTTGAACAAGTTTTTGCGCACTGGGATGGAGATGTTGTAAATAAAAGATCTATATTAGCGGATGTCTTTTATTGGAGGATCATTAAAATAGGCCCTAATATTTATTATTTATGAAAGATCAGTTTGGTTTTATACTTTATTAATCTTTCCCCTCCCATTCCGTGGCTTGGAATAAAATCAAAATAATCCTTCACGTAGACCAAGGTAAGAAAATAGTGTTTGGAATTAGAATAAAATATGCTATGCTCAAAAATCACTCCTCCACAGTGATTATTTACTAGTATTTCGAACATTGATATATACTTAGTCTATGATCTTTTTATTGATTTGTTTCTTTCCAATAAATATTTGCTTTAAATAAGAAAAAATAATCACTATGGAGGAGAGACTTTTGAGCATAGCTTTAGCCTGAAGCTATGCTAAAATATCACACCTGCAGTGATTATTTGCTCTTATTTCAACCACTGAATTCTTCTTTCCGTTTTGGTCTCTGGTGTAGAGACTTACATAAAAAGGTTTCTTTTGATGTTGATTAACCATTTTATTCATACACGCTAGGGACTCTCTGCTCACTTCTCAAGCCTGAATATTACTGCCAGAAATTTGCCTATGTAGGTGTGTTTTTGAGTATACTTTTCAGTTTTGAACTGGTCAACTTTGTCAAAAATGATATGTTATCAAGATTTTGTTGTGTGCTCCACATGACTCATTTCATCCATCTTTCAAAATCTGGACTTGGGCCCAGAGAAATATATTTAATTTAGGAAGCCAGCATAATATCATATACCTACCAAGCCTCAAAATAATTGTCAAACATCACCTGTGGAGAAGAGTTTCTTTAGTACAGTTTTGGATTATCAACCAAATATTTTGTTTTAGATCAAAATCATGAAGAAGGGTTTGTATCAAATGCATATGAAATTGTTTGACTGTCCAAGCCTGAATTGCTGGACATCACCTGTGAAGAAGTGTTTCTTGGCATGGTTTTCAGCTGCAAAAGTTAAAAACTATACTCAAAAAACGTATATGTGATATTCTACATTTATTTGATTTATTTCAGGATTAAAAACAGCCCTTATTGAGAAATATGATTACTCAGCTGGTACCAGTAGTAGAAGTACAAAACTCATACATGGAGGAGTGCGTTACTTGCAGAAGGCTATTATGAAACTAGATCGTGAACAGGTATGTTTGAAAATACAAGTTTTTAAAAGAGGTTTCGGTACATTAGTTGCACATTGCCACTTAGATCAACCGTACCATATTTCAGAAAAAAACAGCCTAGCTGTCTTGGACACACAGATGGACGGAAATTTGAACAACCGTATTAATAAAGGTAGATTCTGTGAAATATATGGTTACCTTTTAAATTATAGCAAGGTCCTTGACAAAATACCCTTTTTGGTGCTATTCTTTGCACTACTTACAGTCTTTTATAATGCCCTTTTTGGGACTATTCTTTACACTGCTTTTGTCAAATTCCATTATTTTAATCGAGACTAAACTCGGCTACTTTGGATAAAGTTTGAAAGAAGTGCAAATAATCGCTGTGGAGAAGTGACTTTTAAGCATAGCAACAGGTTACAAAGCCTGAAGCTATGTTCAATATCCCTCCTCTACAGTCATTATTTGTTCTTCTTTTGAACACTGAAACTAAAAAGAAGGTTCTTTTGGTTTTCTTTACACTCCAGGGCTCGAAATAACAGCCGGTCATCACTGTGGAGGAGAGATTTTTCAGAATATTTGCAGCCAAGTTGGCTGAAAATATTTTGAAAAATCTCTCCTCCACAGCGATGACCAGCTGTTATTTCGAGCCCTGATACTCTTTAGTATTCTTTAATCATTTAATTCTAACTGACCTCAAGGTGTAAGTGCAAGCCTCAAAATAACTGTTGGACATCACATGTAGAGGAACATTTTTTGATGCTTTAAACCGGAAAACTTTCCTTAAAAAACTCTTCCACAGGTGATGTCTGGCAGTTTTTTGAAGCTCGTAAGTGATTTCTTACTGCTTATGAGCGACAAATAATAATGATAACATTTTAATTTGATCTGTTCTTATGATGTATTTGGAATATCATTGAAAAATGAAAGGATAATAAACATGTTAATTTCATCTGATCAGACGATCTATTTGGAATATCATTGAAAATTGAAAGAATAATAAACGCGTTAATTTACGTGATGTAATCTGATTCAATTCCAAAAGAATCCTATAGCTGTAAAAATTATGCTACATTTCTCTCGTAAGAGATAATAGGAAACAAAAATATCATGTATAAGAAAAGTTGAGTAAAATTAGTTTTTGAAACTACAAATATCTATTTAACTTCAGTATAAATAATTACTGTGGAGGAGGGATTGTTGTACATAGCTTCAGGCTTTGTAGCCTGAAGCTATGTTCAAAAATCACTCTTCTACAGTGATTTTGAGTACTGTTACTACAAGTAATTGTGATGATCTCTTTTTGCTCTTATTATAGTACCATTTAGTAAAGGAGGCTTTACACGAACGTGCAAATTTACTTGATATTGCACCTCATATTGCTAAACCTCTACCAATACTGCTACCTGTTTACAAGTAGGTTCCTTCAATTTTGTTTTGTTTCAAATTTATAGAAATAGCTGTACGATATGGCTGTACTTAGCATTAGCCTGATTTACAGATAAAGACTTTGTTTATTTCTTCATTCTGAATAAATGTATCCGGATAGTCTGCTTTGAAAATTACTATCATGTGTAAAATTACGAAAAAGTAATCTGTGATGTGCTAAAAATAAGAACAAATCACTGTGGAGGAGTGATGTTTCAGCATTGGTTCAGGCTTTACAGACTGAAGCTATGTTCAAAAATCCCTCCTCCACAATGATTATTGGCTCTTATTTTAATCTCGAAAATAATTGCCAGGCATCACCAGTAGATGAGTGTAAACACATTGTTTTTAAGGTTGATTTCCATTAGGCGGAAAATTTTATTCATAAGCCAAAAGAAGACATTTCATTGGTAGAAATTGACATCACACATCATGTGGAATGTCTTCTTTTAGCTTGCGTGCAGAATTTTCTGCCTAATGGAAATCGACTTTTAGGCTTGGATATAGGAATGAACTGATTGATAATCACTTAATTGATTGGTTTCTTTATGACGAACTAAAAGGTTTTTTAAAGTACAACTTCTTATTCGTAGATGTTTTTCTTATTTCTGACTATTTTGTTCTTAAATGGATAGTGAACAAGAAATAAAAATATCTCATCAGTCGAAATAAGTGTAAATAATCACTGTGGAGGAGAGATTTTTCAGCATAGCTTCAGTCTCCGAAGCCTGAAGTTTTGCTCAAAAATCTCTCCTTCGCAGTGATTGGCCACACTTATTTTGATTGCTGATATATCTTCTGTATTGTCCGGAGACAGATATTTTATTTTATCTTTCAGATGGTGGCAAGTGCCATACTTTTGGGTTGGCATAAAGATGTATGATTTAGTAGCTGGCAGACAACTTGTAAAAAGTAGTTATTTTGTTGGTAAAAAGAAAACTTTGGAAAGTTTTCCAATGTTGAAATCAGAGAACCTATGTGGAGCAATTATTTACTTTGACGGTAACTGATCAGTACTTGAATTAAGAGCAAATAAGGAGGAGTGATTTTTAGCTTGCCAAAAAAGAATTGGATGGATGATTGCTATCACCGTCCCACTTTCTTTTGTTACTCAATGTTTTTGAGATGCTACCATGTGGAAATTTGGCAATTTTGGTCCCACGAAAGAATATTTACGCGAGCATTTTAAATGGTCGAAATAAGAGCAAAATAATCACTATTGAGAAGTGATTTTTGGGCTCAAAAATATTGCTCCTCCACAGTGATTATTCATCTTATTTCATCTTATTTCGAACGGTCTTAAAATCTGATAGCAATGATTTATTCACAAATACGCATGCTCGAAATAAATTCTGCGCGGTATTTTCCTGCCCAAGCAGTAAATATCTCCTAATGGAAAACGGCCTTAACTGTTATTGTCACATGAATACGAATGTCACCACTCTGCTACCCTTCTAAGCAGATAGTATACTATGCTTTAGTTAAATATCTCTTGATATTGTTTTTTTTTTAGGTCAACAGGATGATTCCAGAATGAATTTATCTATTGCTATGTCTGCTATACGTAAAGGAGCCACCTGTGTTAATCATACTCAAGTAAATGAACTTCTTTTTGAGAAGGTAATAGATGGTAGGTTCTATATTCTGTGTTGAAAATTTAAATAAAATATCCAATTTTCCAAAATGTTACAAGCTGTTTCTATTTGTTAGAATTCTACTTCAGCAATAAAACTCTTCGTTTTCTCCTCATTTATTAGATGCCATTTCGAGCAGAGATTCTAGTCCACAAAATATTTCAGACATAAATTGAGCTTGGGGAAAAGTCCTTTGGCATTAATATCGGACATCGCCTGTAGAGGAGTGTACTGTTTTTGGCATACATTTTTGGCATACATTTTTGGCAGAAAAGTGAAACTGATACCTGGGACTCTGCATAGGTGTGACCTGGGACCAATAAAGTGAGAACCAGGAATTGAACTGGGACCCAGGATCTTAAATGTGGACCAAGCACCTGGGACTTATTAGGAGCTTGGAAAAATTTATCATACAAAATTTGATAATATTTGCTTATTGGTCGGGAATTTGATTATGAAGTTAAATATGAAATCAGAATTAGGTTAAAAATTTGTATCTTTTTGCGCTTGCAAAAACTGCGAAACATGGCTATCTCCAAATAAGCGCCCATCTTGATGAACGCCTATATTGAATAAATGCCTGGTCAATCGGGCAAATTTTGAAATAAACGCCTATATTGAATAAACGCCTAGTCTAATAAACAACTAGTCCAAAACTTGTGATATTAAATAAAGCCCTAGGAATACAGTATTTTGACATCGAATCAACACCTACTTAACACAGAAGAACTACAAATAAAGACAACTATTTCATATAAACATTGGGTAAAACTGGTGTCACATTTAAGAAAGGTGTATTCATATGCCGAAGGTTTAAGTATAATGCTGAAGATGAGGTAAAAAACTGACGTCAAAATAATAAATTAGTTCGAAAAGTTAGAGATCACAAGAATGTAAAAATTATATTATTTAAAAAATGCATGGGTATAGTAGCTAATCATAAGTTTTCCGAATCCAGTTAATAATAAAGCTTTTTAAACACTTAATTGTACTGTTTAAACTGGAAATTTAATGTTTTCAACTGAAAAGTTCTGATCTAATGCTTTCTATCCCTTTTTTGCCAAGTTAGACGTCAAAAGGGAAAAGAGAACTAGGGATCAAGGTTGGCATATAAGTGCAAAAATAAATCCAATATTGTCTGAAATAGAATCCTCAGTCTGTAAATTGTTTTAAACATAATCGATTGATGAAGATTCCAGGCCCCTTCACCGGTCTTTAAGGATCTGGATCCCATAGAATACCTGGAGTCCTGGATCCTAGTTACCACTTTTCATAGATATCGTAATAAGAATAAATAATCACTGTTGAAGCTGGGTTTGAGTAAAGTTCCAGGTACTCTTGCACAGTGATTATTTGTTCATATTTTAAACACTACATTCTAATTTAACAGGTGATGTGGAGAAAAAGAGAGTATGTGGAGCACATGTACAAGATACACTAACTGGTGAAGAATGGACTGTTAAAGCAAAATGTGTCATTAATGCTACTGGTCCGTTTACTGATGCTATACGTAAAATGGATGACGAAGAATCGCAAACCATATGTCAACCAGCTGCTGGTGTACACGTTGTTTTACCTGACTTTTACTGGTAATACAAACAATTTAATTACTGTGACGGAAAGCTTTTTTTAAGCATAGCTTCAGGTTATAATGCCGAAGGTATATTCAAAATTACTCCTCCACAGTGATTTCTTCCTCTTATTAAGAATTGCTTTGCATAATTTGTTATAGCTTTCTACCATGTAGTCAAAAACCAAAGATAACAAAATATTTTTCACAATGATCGAAATAAAAGCGAATAATCACTGTAGAGGAGTGATTTTTGAGCATAGCTTCATGCTCCAAATCCTAAGGCTATGATCACAAATCCCTCCTCCACAGTGATTATTTACTGTTATTTCGACCACTGCTTCAATTAAAATATAAATAAGGATAATTAATCCAGTGGTCGAAATAAGAGTAAATAATCACTGTGGAGGAGAGATTTTTGAGCATAGCTTCAGGAATTTTAACCTGAAGCTATTCTCAAACATCACTCCTCCTCAGTGATTATTTGCTCTTAACTGGACCACTTTAATCCATAGTCTATTCACATCAAAACTTAAACCAGAGCTCTTAGTACATTTTTATTACATTTACATTGTATTACTTTACGAAACAGGAGAACTACTTTTTAACTATATCATGCCAAAAAAATGGGAACTTTTTTTCTGTGTAAACCCATTAATTTTTACAAATCTTTGTTTGTCTATATATTATAAAAGAAAACGCTTTTTTTATAAAGGAAATTATAACCCACTGGAAAAAACTTATTCAAAGTCCACAGTAAAGACGCTAGAAAAACTTGTTCAAAGTCCGCAGTAAAGACGCTAGAAATTGTTTTTCCCACTGGGAAACCAAACCAAAATGTTTTCAATTTATTTTTCCCTCGTGAGTTAGATCTGTCATTTTAAGATTCAAATTATGTTTGTGGCAGAAAATTAGAAACAAAAGAAAGTGATGTGCATGTATTAGTCCTTTTCTTGATCACTTATTCATGGAAATTGCTTGGTTAGAGTTAAGTAGTAAGTAAGGCTATCCTTCCTTAATAAACTGATTAAGGTTAAGCCATTCAAGTTAAAGCAATTTACTGATTAGGTTTTTTTTGAACATCAATCTTGCAACATTTTAAATTCAGAAAAAAGTTGTGGGATGCTTGTTTGTAAACAACTTGTTTAAGATCCACTGTAAAGATGCTAAAACAACGTTTTCGTTCAACGTTGTTCCAGCGACATTACTATGGACTTTGAACAAGTATTTTCAACTGGGAAAAGGTCTATAATTTACAAACTAAGCTTGGTTTTTATATATAATAATAAGGAACTTTTCATAAAGCTAGCTTAGTGACCCTAACCTTATTTATTACTTACTTTAGTCCAAAAGATATGGGCTTGCTTGACCCTGCTACGAGTGATGGCCGTGTTATATTTTTGTTACCTTGGGAAGGCAAAACAATTGCTGGCACAACTGACACAAAATGTAAAGTTACTTACAATCCTGAGCCAACTGAAAAAGAAATTCAATTTATTCTTGATGAAATCAAACATTATTATAACTCAGATGTCCAAGGTAAGCTGACATAAAACAAATGGATACCATAAGCTCAGTGGGCAAAAATTTGTTCAAAGGTTAACAGTAAAGATGCTAGAGCAATGTTGAAAACGGCAAATTTGCCAGGTCTTAATATTCACCTATTATTACATTACTGGGCCAAATTTCTTATCGAATGGTCAATTCGTTCATCCAACATTAGTCATTATCTGAAGTCACCTCTCAAATTCCTAGTATTTCTCACCTAAAAATCTGAAATACTGAAAATATAATATCTTCTGTTTACAAAAAGGAATAAACTTGAAATTTTGAACAATGATTCATTATTCACAAGTAGAATCTATACAGAAAATATTTTGGAGTGACACACCCTTTTACTCAATTTGCTCGATTTTTTCCGATTTTCCCTAAATTTTCGGATATTTGACCTAAATTTTCTACTCGATTTTTATGGATAGGATACTAATCCTTGAAACTTTGTTAGAGAACTGTGTTTTACCTACCAGAATCAATCAACAGATAGTAAAAAGCAATTCCCAGTCATTTTTTACTTGCATGAAAAAAACGCATATAAACGCAATCACCCACCAGCTCTATTGCTTGACAAGGACATTTCAAATAATGAGTCTATCGGAATTATGTAATTTTTTTTTCACAATTCATGGAAGGATAGTTTTCGTTTCGTTTTCTCTGTTTTAATTTATGACCCCTCTCCCTCCCCCTCTCTCTCTCCTGATTTAGCCGAGGATCTATGATAATTAGAGATTAGTCAAAGACTTAATCAACATCCACCAACATTGCACACTCACTGGGATACACATATATGTTGATAAATAAATATTGAAAAAAAAAAAAAGAAATAAAACATAAATATCTGTGTTTGGAAAAATAGTGAATAATCACTTTTTGAAGATGAATCCTGGCTTCAAAGCTTGAATCTATGCGCAAAAATCACTCCTCCACAGTGATTATTTGCTCTTATTTTGATTGCTGAACATAGTGATGATAGGTGAATGTTGATTTATTTAGTCTTTTGACCACTCTCTACCCTGCCGTAATTTTTTTAACCTTATTTTAACCTTATTCATTATAGACTGATCAGGAAAATCAATATTACCAATTTCAAAATTAAAAGATAGGGGGCATTTTATTACTGCCATAGCAATTGTTTGGAATACATGATTTTCGAATTATCTGAGTGCCCAATTAACCCTTCATTAGTATAGTGTGGACCCCTTGAATTTTTAAATTTTGCTGTGAAAGTAACATAACAAAAATTATTATTCAGGTGGTTATTTTCTTATATACTTTAAAAATCTGCATCATACTCTTGTGGCTTTTTGCCCCCTGAATCTTTTAATATCTTCCCATGAATTAACAAATTTCCGGGGGTACTCCACCATACTAACGAAGGGTTAAGAACATTACTGGGACCAAAGTGTTTGGGACCAAAATGTCTGTTCGAATTAACAGATTTTCGAGTTACATGAGTTTGAATTACAAGTCAGCTGTTGTCAATATTTACTTATTAGTTCGACGTGAAGATGTACTTTCGGCATGGAGTGGAATTCGTCCATTAGTTGTTGATCCATCTTCGAAAGATACCCAATCCGTATCTCGTAACCATCTCATAAACGTAAGTGACCACAAGCTAATCACAATAGCTGGAGGTAAATGGACGACATATCGATCCATGGCAAAAGATACAGTAGATGCAGCTGTAAAAGCTTGTGGTTTGAATGCACCTATCGATAGCACCACAGATGGCATGCTTCTCGAAGGTGCAGAAGGATGGGTACCAACATATTTCATACGACTTGTGCAAGATTATGGTCTGGAGCCAGAGGTAACCCAGACGTTATTAATTTAAATTGTGTGGTGCTACAAATAAGAACAAATAAACTCTGTGGAGGAGGCATTTTTGAGCATATGTAAAGGCTTTCTAGACTGAAGCAATGCACAAAAAGCACTCCTCCACAGTGATTATTTGCTCTTATTTCAAACACTGGTTAATATTATTATGTCACCAGCACATACTTGCTTCTACAAATATTCAGAGCATTTGTTCAGTCTTTTTGACTTGATTTTTTAAAAACCTTTTTTCAGGAGAATGTCGGTTAGAGAAGGCATTTTAAAAAGAAAGGTCATTTAGAGTAATATATACCAGTTTTTTCAAGTTTGTGGAGTTGGAGTGAGGACCCATGAAAACGTTTTGACAGCTGGGATCGGACAGAGAGCAAGCATTAGACATAAGGACATTAGATGTCAGTAGGCAGAAAGTTATTAGACCTATAGGCAAGAGGATAATAGGCACTAGGCTATTAGACCCACTGGCAACAAGCCAGTAGGCAGAAGGTATTAAACTGATTTATTACTATTTTGTTACTAGCAGCAATCAATACATTAGGGAAGGATTAATAATTTTTTATGCATTTTTGTTTATTTGGAACTGACTATCGACCAAAAAATGGACTGCCAAGTGGGTAAAAACTTTGCATCTTTACTGTGGACTTTGAACAGGTTTTTGCCAACTAGGTGGTTAATGATTTTGGTACAATTTCTAATCATAACTTAAATATGGTTATAGTGTGTTTGAAATAAGAAAAAATAATCACTGTGGAGGAGGTTTTTTTAGCATTTGTTTAGGCTTTCTAGACTGAAGCAATGCACAAAAATCACTCCTCCGCAGTGATTATTTGCTCTTATTTCAAACACTTGGTTAATATTATTAATATCAATTTTATTTCTTCAATTTTGGAATAAAAAATTTGGAGGGGAATGTGGTTTTTCATTTATGGAATTTTTTTATGTGTGATTTACAGACTGGAATATGGCATTTCTGGATAAAGCAATTTGTTAAATTGGCTAACTAAACAAGTATATAAAGAATAAAGAATTTTTTGGTGGGAGGGGGGAGGGGAGGGAGGGGGAGTGTAGTCTATCAGACCACATTAGAGTAAAGAATAAGAATTGACTTCGAATATATTTGAAACGGTTTTTCTTGTTACGCATTCAGTTAATAATAAAGTTTTAAATTGTTGGTCATAAAATGTGTATATTGGGGAATATTTATGTAAATTTTTAGGTTGCTGAGCATTTATCACATTCTTATGGAACCAAAGCACCATTAGTGGCTGGAATGGCTTCAAACACTGACAAACGATGGCCTGTTCATGGTAAAAGATTAGTCAATGAATTTCCATTTATCGAAGCTGAAGTCTTATACGGTGTACAGCATGTAGGTGTTCTTTTTCACAGGACTTCTCTTAGTGGGCAAAAACTGTTTAAAATTAACAGTAACGACGCTAGAAAAACATCGAACGACGTTATTCTAGCGCCCCTACTGCGGACTTTGAACATCACAAATATCACAATCTACCTGTTGTCAATTAGCTGTATACTGACCGCTACGTCGCAGCTGCCAGAGTGATTTTTGTCTGACGTCAACCTGTTGACCTTCCTAATTTGGTTAGACCTGCCAGGAACTTAAGTCCCCGTAAGTACAGTTCAACCAGGTACATAGTCCCCCCCCTCCACAGCAAGGTACACGATCAGGGGGAAGTACGTTCCATCACGTGACGTCAATTTCTACCAATAAAATGTATTATTTTAGCTCCTGCACGAAATATTTTTTTGGCCTAGTGGAAATCAACCTTTTCACTAGCTTACTCCCGAGTTGTTCCTGGTATTCCGATCCCTTATGTATGAAAGTGCCAGAATTACGTGAATGACCAAAGTGAAAAATCAGATACTGTATTTCTCATTGTCGCGCAACTCGATTGTTATTCTAAAGGTCTATCAATTTTTCAATCTTTTCAATAAGAGTGATGAAGTAATCGTGATACTTACGATAATCTTTTGACTGAAATGTTTTGGCATCTGAGCTCGGGAAATTCAGTCATCTCCCATTGAGTAAACACGTGTTCAATGTACGCAGTGAATACGCTAGAACAACGTCTTCGACGTCATTCTAACGACGTCTTTACTGCTGACTTTGAACAAGTTTTTGCCCACAATGTTATAGACGTTTCTGTGTTCACAAGTTGAGAGGGATTTCTACTAGGTAAAAGATTTGCTGCGAAAGCCAAAGGAGACATTCCGTTGGTAGAAATTGAAGTCGCATAAATTGTGATGTTAATTTCTGCCAATGAAATGTCTTCTTTTAGCTTTTGCAGCGGATTTTCCGCCTAGTAGAAATCAACCACTAGTGATGTCAGTGCTCGAAATAAGAACAAATAATCACTGCGGATGAGCGATTTTTTTATAATAGCTTTAGAGTTTGTAGCCGGAAGTTACGCTCAAAATCACTCCTCCGCAGTGGTTATTTCTTCTTATTACGACTACTGAATGTTGTCCTATTTGTACAGGAATATGCATGTACTGCTGTTGACATTATTGCTAGACGTCTTCGTATAGCATTTTTGAACGCAGCAGCCGCTGAAGAAATCTTACCGAAAGTTGTTCAAATAATGGGTGACGAACTTCAGTGGGATAAAACAAGAAGAAAGGTACAGTGTTCTTACTTGAAGGCACTCGATTTCGAATCAACGTCAAAAAGACGCTGTTTTGACGTCTAGACGCCGTCTATTCGACGTTGATTAGATGTTGAGTGCCCGCTGGGGTTACTTTGAAATTATTTACTATAATTAGTCGAAATAATGTATGTGGGGGAGGGTATTGAGTTAACGACCTTGAAACTGATTCGCTATTTCTTGAAAAAGATGTCTCAATTTTATTAGTGTTTATTTCATTTCTTTGTCTACAAGCCTTAAAATAACTGTTGCATATTACCGAAGGAGGAAGCAGGTAAATGTCGAGTTATGAACATCGAGTTACGGAAATCTCGAGTTGCGAAGCATTAAAGTCGCGATGCCACTATTTTTTCAAAACCGTAACTCGATGAAAAAGCAAATAATGTTTTCATCGAGGTACGAAAAGTAAAAAGAAGCAAGTTTTTCTTCAGTTCATAAGTAACGTAACTCGAGATAAAGCTACTATTATAAATTTCATCGAGTTACTGACTGAGCCTTTCAAACTAAAACTATTATTACTTTTCGAATACGTTTGCAGCCAATCTGTAAAAACTTTCGCAGAAAAAAGCTTTGACTTATTCATCAAATATAAAAATTGTACGGTAATTTAAGAAAGTATCTTCCAATTTCCGATATGATAATTTCGGTGATACACCGTTCCTATTCAGTCTTTTTCAACAGCATTGCTATAAAAAAGAATCATGAGGGATAATAGATCAAAGAAATCACGAACCTTTCACGAACCTTTAAACAACGACATAAATATATGCATTACAACCTTTTAAAGCGTATGTTGTAAGAAACCAATCAGATCGTCACAAGAAGATTTTTTTTCTTTTGCTGTATTTGCGATAACTGATGAGGAAATCTTCCTCTATCAATCGTCGGTTCGTGTTTTATTCATGAAACTTTGTAGGATAATACTATAACATTTTGAAATAATTAACCATCATTTTTTGTTGACGTCTTCAAAAATCCCTCCTTACTACTGAATTTTTGTTTTTGAAAAGTGTATCCTTTCGAAGCCTATAACTTTTGTTCTAAAGCTGATTTTTACATTCTGTTTCGAGATTCACATAGGTAATACAATGTTTTTAAACATATAAGCCGGGTTTTTCACGAAAGTATATTTGTCGGAATAGGGCGCCGAAGTTAGCAAAAATACAACAATTTAAAAATATCCTTAATGATGTCACCCGGAAAAAGTGACGTCATATTTTTATATGATGATAATGAGGTAATTAGTCATTGCTGAAAGTTTGAAGCCTTATATGTGACGAATATTAAATATTCACTTTAATTTACGCGCAACCTGTTGCGTGCAAAAATTCAAATTTTCTCGTCCTTTTAATTCCAGCCTTGGAGTGTTCTTTGTACATTCTCTCGATTTCAAATGAAACATAAGGTTGCATATTCTTTTAAACGAGGTTGTACAAAAACAATGCTCTTATTGTTTAATTTAATTTGTGGTACCCGCGCTCTTTTTAGGTAAGCTTCGTGATTTAATTAGC
>JAULBZ010000194.1:17589-33895 GCA_032360805.1 Neoturris breviconis
AAAAACAATGCTCTTATTGTTTAATTTAATTTGTGGTACCCGCGCTCTTTTTAGGTAAGCTTCGTGATTTAATTAGCGGTGAGACAAATTTCCATATTATGCTAAATGTAATTTAATGCTTAGTTTGGCCGGCATCTTTCAAGATCAGACCTTCTTTTCTTAAAAACACGTTTTTGTACGTTCGCATAGCTCTCAACTTGAGGTGGAAACATATTGTTTTGAAATCAGTGATAGCCTGAAGCTAGGCTCAAGCACTCCTCTACAGTGATTATTTACTCTTATCTCGAACTGTGAAATTTATCGCTCTGATACGTAGATTGGTTTATAGTCGTTAGTAGGCTAAATCCAAAAAGCGGGAGAGATATCGGGGTTAATTGGGAAATCGCAGTGCCGCAATGAAAACGAAAAGAGTTAGTTCTTTTCTCTTTAAAGTATAAATTTAATCATAAGCGGTTCACTATTTTTAAGCGAAATTTTTATAACGACGGCCTGCTAGTCTATCTGATACGGAAACCAACCTAGTGGGCACCCGACGTCGGATCTTCCAATAGGCACGTTACGTTTTTTCAACGTAAAAAAACGACGTTGCTTTGACGTCAGAACGTGAAAACTACGTATTTTTGCGTTGAAAAAAAACGTCACGTGTCGGCTGGTCCACGTCGAAACAACGTCACTCTGACATAGTTAATGTTAATGATCTGATTACTACAATTATATTCTTTACAGTCTATAATAAACTCCTTACAGATATTGTTTACCCAGTGGACAAAAACTTGTTTAAAGTCCGCAGTAAAGCGCCTCTACTGCTGACTTTGAACAAAATTTTGCCCACTGGGTATGGTCCTTAAAATTTATATTTTATAGAAAGAACTGGATGACGCGAAAGAGTTTCTCCAAACAATGAGTTCTCGTGTACGTGTTGATGAAAGTTAAGTGATCATTCGATCACATCATGTCCACCCATCCGTTCACATCAAGTAGAGAGAATTTGTGTGAAATCATATTTCTCCAAGAAAGATACAGCGTTAAGGTTGATTTCAACGAGGCGGAAAATTCGTGACGAAATCCAAAAGAAGACATTCCATTGGTAGAAATTGACGTCACATCACGTGTGACGTCGATTTCTACCAATTGAATGTCTTATTTTGGTTTCGCTGCGAATTTTCCTCCTAGCGGAAATCAACCTTAAAATATTCTGCCGGAACGTGACGTTTTTTTCAACATGTTTTGTCGTTGAAATAACGTCACGTGTCCATTAGGTATACTTTAATGTCAGAAACTTTTGCGGGAGGAAAGAACCGCAAAATTTTTGTGTTTCGCGGTAAGAAACTTTTGCGTTTGAGCTATTTCACAAAAATTCACGGACATAAACTTTCTTGGAAGGGAACAAAAGAAGAGAGAAAACGATTATTTTTGCAATAAAATGTTTAAAAGATATAAAAACAACATTATTTATGTCTTAACATGTTGTCGTTGTCGTCTCACTCTTTAAAGGCATAAAAGGCACCTTTCTTAGTCGGTCGGACCGACTAAGAAACTTTCGTGGGAATAAAATATCGCGGATTTGTCCAAAATTCGCGAAAACGGCGAAAGTTTCTGGCATTTCAAGTATACGTGTTAAAATATATCGAAATAAGATCTCTGAACAAAAGAGGTATTTGCCTGAAGTTATGCTCAAAAATCATTTCTTCACAGCAATTACACATTACTTGTTTTATTTTGAGAGACTTGAATCAGTTATTTATTTAGCATCGAATTATGGGGAAGAATTTTGTGCAGATATTTTCGAGAAATTTATTTTTTCGATTTTGCCCACTAATCGTAAAAAATAAATTCTGCAAAATTCTCTGGGTTGGCAATAAATATATGAGACATTAAAATTCGTGCAAAAATTTGAAGTTAGGCTAAAGATCTTGATTAACAAGACGAACGGCATGGAAATTCGGATTTATTCCAAGAGTCTTAGTACTAGGATGCTTGGAACAGCAAAATTTGCCATGCAAAAATGCAAATATTCTCAGTTCTTCTTGTGGTCGTTTTCACCATTTATTGCTTTGCAAAATTCGCGATTTGTCGATTTTTGCTAAAAAATATGCATTTAGGACCGTTGATTTTAACATTTATAGCGAGAAATATTCGTTTTCCTGGATTTCTGATTTTCAACTTTTTGTAAATGCCAAATTCTTGAAATTATATGAACATCAATTTTTTCTCAAAAATTTCATGTCTCCCCCGGATTTCCGAAAATCGGACAAATGTAGAAATTCAGACAATCTTGGCAATAAATATATGACACAGAATGAAATTCGTGCAGAACTTTGAAATTTCAACTTGGCTAAAGGCCTTAAATTTTGATTAACGTCAATAACATGAAAATTCGAATTTGTTCCAAGAGTCTGGGTACTAGGCTGCTAGGAATAGATACTCATTCTTAAGTCATTATACTATAAATATCTGAGACAAATCTCTAGGGATTTCTCGTGGTCGTTTTCAGCATTTATATTTTATATTGCTTGGCAAAATTTGCAATTTGTCTCATAATTTATAAGCAAGATTGTAGAATATATTAGTCGTATTTATGCTGTGCTGGAAATCGGAATTTCTGAGCATAGTTTCAGACTTTATTGCCTACAGTTATGATCTAACTTTCAAATTCGTAGCTTGGAGCTATGCTCAAAAATCACTCCTCCACAGTGATTATTTGCTCCTATTTCGAACACTGACTCTGATTCCGAGCACTGAGCTTGGAGGTAAATTATTCTAACTCTAATTTGATTCCTTCTTTTCGTAAAGAAACCCCCCTTCCATGTCAGACATTATTAGGAATTTATATGTAGCTTTTTATTATTTACTATTTATTATAATAGTTTATTTCATTACGTACTGAGTTTGAACAAGTTTTTACCTACTGGGTAGACTCCAATCGGTAATGTATGCATACACATTAGGTATACCATTAGACCCTAACCACAGACCATACTAGTATAGGTTTCTTTTAGGACTGTCTCAAAAATAAAAATTCTACAGAGAAGAGTACTGAGTCATCGATTGGATTGTTTTTTTTGTACTGAACCATTTGCTCGTTGCCATAACACCCAATTTTGAGACGGTCCCTCAAATACATCATTGTCATAAAGTGAACATCAATTCAAAGTGACGTCCTTTGTCAATGGTGTGTCCACTGTGGAAGAGTAGGCTCATTTTGTATATAATTAGTTCCATTTTGATATGACTTAAGTAAGGTACACTAAGGCCAATCTTTCGAGTATAGCATGCTGAACCAATGAGCTTGCAACTCTGCGAATACTCGACGCCTGACCAACATTGAAAAACGTCAAAAATCACGTCTTTTCAACATTGACTAGACGTCGAGTTCCGTATTGACTTCGTTGATGGCCATGGTGTACCTTACAAAACTTTTTTGCTATGCAATCCTTTAGGCGAATTTCCACTGTATGCGAATTCGTTCGCACGAACTTTAGCCTATTCCACAGATCATGTTCAATTCTTTCACAGAAAGAGTATCGATCTTCGCCTGTAGATCAGTCTAACGAATTCTAAATGAAGCCATTATATTGGTTGAAAGTAACGTCACCGGTCAGGTGATTTTGCTTTCAACCAATGTAATGGCTTCGTTTAGAACTTGCGCGAACGAATTCTCCTAGTAAATATCCGCCTTTAATTTTATTGGAAATAAAATGTTCTTTAATTTTATTGGAAATAGAATGTACCTTTTTATTTATTCCAATTCTTTGTTCATACCTTTTGTGGGTGTATATATAAATGTATATATCTTAAGTTTTATGGCGTATACAAAAGGCAGGTAATATTGGGGGACGTTAGAGGCAGTTAAAAGTTCAATTTCGTTCACAGAAGTTTCTTTCTTTCTTCTGTTGAAACAATGCAATTTATAGGCTTAATTAGAACAGAATTGTGGCAGCCTTTAAGACAAGCTGTCCTAAAAATATTTTTTGTTCGCCTAACCCAACCGACCGTAAGTTTTGGGTGCCTAGTTCAAAATCTTTGGGTCGGTAAAATTAAAAAAATTAAAAAAAATTGAGTAAAGACAGCCGATCTACTGACCTCACATTACGACAAATACCGACTGTACAATTTGCAATTTGTTTTATTCAATATCTAAAATAAAATGTTTTTTTTATAGATTCAAACATTATGGAAATTGGAACAGTGAACATCATCTGAACAAGAATTTTTAATGATGGCGTGTGCGAGATAATTGTTTACGTGGAATTTTACGGTAGCCATTATAATTATATTGGCTGAAGGCGACGCCATCCGTTAGGTGACGTCGTTTTCCATCAATGTAATTGCTTCATTTAGAATTCGAGCGAACGAATTCGCCTAGTGATCTGATGTGTCGGCAAATACAATACATAGTTTGCTTTGATTTAACTCGAAAACTCTCGTGAGACCGACATTTATCACGTATTCGAGATTATTGTCACTGCCGTCACCAAAACAACCTATCGTATAGTAGATATAGATTGTCGCTATTAGCTACCTTACATCGGAGAAAACATCGTCGGGGTTTTATATCGTCCTGGAAAACATAGTTTGCAGCATTACATTTGTCTCAGACTGCAACCACTCTTCCAATAATCTTTCTTTCGGAGGATCCGTTTCCTTTTTATTTAGCACGAAGTCAAAACATGTTTAGAAAGAAAGTAGAAGGTAGCAAGGTAGTGAAACAACAAAACGGTACTGCAGTATAGCAAGTTCGTTCCCAGTGCCTTTTGGCTTTTTTATTTAAAACCAGTACGGATCATATAGTTCGGCTCAGTTGTTTTTCTATTGTATTACTGTATGCCAGAACCAGGCTTGTCAGCCTGATGATGAGACGAGCGTATTAATACTTAGCAAAAATCTCGTCCCCAGGACCTTTTATTTCTATTTTTTGAGCCACCTTTATTTCAAAAAGAGATCTGAAATGATGTTTTCTATTTTAAATATGCTAAAAATTTAGGAACATTTTAAGGCTTTGAGCCAACAAGAAAAACAATTACAGCACCAGTCAAAGAGAGATATTGTTTCAGAACAGTCTTAAGGTAGTATGGTTACATTCTCACCCGCAGAGCCTTACAGAGTACAACGGAGCAAACCTGAACAGAACCGAACGGATCCGTGGAGTGGCCTGTGGCTCTTTACGATTAAAAAAATAATCCGATTTCGCCAGATTTTGCTTTTTTGCCATTTCTTGATGCCGTACACCTGCTTTTATGTAGGAGATTGTTATAGGACTATGGTTATAGTTAAGAAGATCCAGCCGGACTTAGCACATACCTTATCGGACAAAACAACAATGTCGGACAAAATTTTCGTCACCTAAAGAAAATTTCGTCACTTTTGTCCGACGAAATATTTTGTCCGACAAAATATTTTGTCATTTTTTGAAATTTCTATTTATCCTTAAAAGTGGGGTATTTATCATAAACAAACTAAAAATAAATATGAATGACGACTTTAGAATATCATTATTCAGGACAACAATTCTTAAAAGGTGTTTCAATTTTATTCCAAAAGATCCTGTTTTTTTTTTCTTTCTTTTTTTTGATCTTGTACGAGATTTTTTGATTTTCTTCCTGATTTTTTATTGATTTTTTGATGATTTTTTATTATGACACTTGTCTGAACCGTCTGAAAAAGAAAGTAATCAATCATTGCTTAGAAAACACCTTACCAAACCTACAATATCTTTTTGTAAGAGCCTACTTTAGTATATCAGTTGTTTTTATGTTAAACTAACCAAATTCCAGGCCAATTTTGAAAAATTGGTTTTGGACAAAAATTTTCGTCGGACAAAATTTTCGTCACCTCCTAAAAGTTTCGTCACTTTTGTCCGACATTGTTTTGTCCGATAAGGTAGTCACAAGTAATCTTCCTTGTGACAATGCTTAGCAAGACCGCGCATGTCATCTGGAACATTAAAAAATTATTGTTATTTTGCAACTAAAAGCACCACGTGCAAAATTCAAATAATGATAATTACCGCAATGACAGAACACGCGATATGTCATAATAGATACTTTTGCTGTGTTTTGTTGTCAATGTGCTCAGGTGTCCAGGTTGTTTTGCTCATGTTCAAGAGCCGTGACCAAGTTAATATCTATTGTGTTGATTGGTCTTCTGATCAAATAGTTAATCAAATAAACGCATGTGATTGGTCAAAAGATCGTAAAGCTTATTTCTTATCAAAATCCAACAGGACAGCTGAGATGTGAAAAGTATAAACAAAGATGAATATTGAATGATTTTACAAGCGAAAGTCTCCTTCTTCCCGACTTTCCCCTGCTTTGGATTCCAGGATGTGGGACAGACGTAACTTCGATAACAATTTTCCGGCCTTCAATGTCGTGAGCTTTGAAAAGAAGAGAAGTATTGACGACTTAGAATTAGAGGTTGAAGGTTTGTGTAGCTAAAGCTTATTTGACGTACTTTTTACACTAGAGGCTCTCTCTACCCATATAAACTGCAACCTGCTCTTCATTCTCGCTAAGGGTAAAAATAGCGTGTCAGAATAGATCAGGGATGTTGTTATAAGAGAGCCATATCTGTGGGTGGGAAATGTCGCTCTTTTTGGCTGGGGGAACACTGCACTACTGCTGCGCAGTGATTCCCTATCGAAAATGTAAGCTCACGTGTACATGTAGGGATGTCACCGCTGCAATGTTTCATTCAAAGTGGGTGACGTTTTGTAATAAAATCATTGAACGATTTTCATAGACATATCAAGTAAGTAAAACTGTTCGATATGTATTTTTCTGGTCTAAAATCTGAACTCAAAGAAAGACTCATGGACTCCTATATATTAATCTCACCCTTAATGACTGTTTACCTTGTGCACTGTTTCCACTAGCTTTGTTGTGAATGTTGTATGTGTTGTCTTGTCCTAACTAAAGGTGGTATTGTCTTGTCTAAGCATTTGCTTTAGTAATGATCTCCTTTATATCAAAACTATATAAGTATTTTATGATATATACTTACATGTATATCCTACGTTATTGATAAATAAATCTTTACTTATATACCAGTACTTTACATACTAAGCTGGTATATATGTAATATAGCCAAGTGATATGGACTTTCTATTCTCTTGTCTAACTCAATTCAAACCAATCAAGATTTTGTTTTGAGAACATGCAATATATGTAAAAAAGATTTGGATGTTTGTGCTGGCCCAGATGCCACAAGCATCCAAATCCTTGACCTCGAAAGGTCATATAGCTAGCTAAACATACTTAAAAACGATATAAATATGCTAGAAATATGAAACTTGACACATGGTAACTCATACGATAGGAACATTTCTGCATAATCATTTTTTGCATGAGGTCATCTGGAGTAGGACATGGTACAGAATTTTTGGTATATAAAAAATTGTTATATTTACGTAAAAGACAATTACAATTGAATGGAAAAAGATTTTTTAATTCTGTTTACAGACTCTAAAAGCATAATAAATTCTCTTTAACATTGTGTTACAGCTTTTTGATGAAAACAAAAATTGATATCATACAGTAATGGTGCGCAAAGGTTTGCATAGCAACTGCCTTAGATATCAAGTATGAAATTTCTTATTGTTGATAAAATGTTAGGAACACTCAGAAATATACTTTGTATATACATAAACAATGCAATAAATTTTACCTGATGGTAAATCAGCAATCTCCTCTTAAACGATAGAGTTTAAGAATAAAAGTAGTGTTGTGTAATGTTGGTAGGGAATCACTAATGGTCACTATAAGAAGAAATTATCACTGTTTCGAGATACAAAGTCGTAAAGCTTCACTTAAAAATCCCTCTTACTTTTACCACTGGTTACAAAGGTGAAGATGAGGTTAGTTGGGAAGTTAAAATTGCAAAACTGTCAAAACTTATTTTTCTTCTCAACGGTTCTACACGGCAGGCTAATATATGAAAACCTATATACTGAGTTTGCCTATTCCAAAATATTTAATGTGATTATTGAATTACTTTATCTTGCAGGTGCTGATGTTAAATTGTGTATAGAAACATTGTCTCCATCAAAGAAAATTTGTCCTGAAGAACCAGATAGTCCAAACCAATCTTTTTGCTTTTCATTTGCCACAGATAATCGGAAGGTGGGTGTTAGTATAAACTTATAACTTATTTTCAATAATTATGGTAAACATCTAATTATGCATAAATACATAATAATGTCACTGTCACCTCAACAAGATACATACACAGCCAACATGATCAGGGTTTGGTGTGAGTTCAAACTTTGTGCAAACTTTCTATGTGGTACCAGAAGTATCTTGTCCCATAGACTCAGCACTTACATTAGCACTACAATCCTCACATGAGAAAGGATGAATTTCTGTAATAATAAAATGCATACATTTAATATATATATCTACATAGTTTCCTTCATAGCGATGTCTCTTAGGGGTACAGTAGGTCAAAAATACCCAAAAGCCTTCTAAGTATGACTATTTTGTAAAGATTGGCCTGGTCACACCAAACAAAGAAAACTTAAGGGTGCATAAATTCTTTTGGGTTTACTTTTATATATTTTAGAGCAGTATACTCAAAATAAGAACTAATAATCATTGTGGAGGAATTATATTTGAGCATGTGAGGCCTCAAACTGTCTCTAAAATGGCTCCTCCATTATTTGCTCCCATTTCGAGTATATAAAACCTTTATTTTGTGTCACTCATTAACAGATTTCATCAAGTTCATGCGAGCACCAGACTCTGAGAAGAACACTATATCAATTTACAACTGAAGCTTTGTATACTTCGAAAGGTAAATATGCAATATTTATTTATATATATTTTTTGTATATTGACAAATATAAAATATTTGTTGCATTCCCCTAAGACTCAAAAAATGATAGTTGAGTTAACGACATGATGAAAACAGTGGTTGAAATAAGAGCCAAATCATCCCTCTACTGTGACTATTTGCTCTTATTTCGACCACTGTGAAAATACAAGAGACCATCTCAAAAATCAAAAAAATTACTGAGGAAAATGCTTATAATCAACAATCTTGCAAAAGATTGATATCTTTGTGCCAATGGAAGCAATCCATTGTAAGTTCTTTGACATAATACCATTGTAGTTTAGTTTCTTTTTCTCAGATTGTCCCTAAAGTAGAATGAATAAAACAATCTTCCATAACTGTAACAGCTGTCAATAATTACAAGTTTCTAAAGCTCTTTTACAAAAGTAATTTTACAGTTCAATGAATGCCTTAATTGCCATCTTTAGTGTTTATAAGCTTCTATAAAGAAAAGACTGTTCTTTTTTCAATGTGGTTTGAAACCACAGAAACATGTGCCCCAAAGTTCATTGAATTTACTTACCTGCTTATAGAAATTATACTGACTATGAGTATCGGTGTTGCAGATCAATGAACACCAATTACCTTCTAACCAAGTAAATATTTTGTGAATTTTTAAACTTATGAACTAATAATACAGTACATATATACCTTTTATTAGGATTTGGGTAGTCTTAAGTTCTGTGACTGAATTAAATGTTGAGATACATTGAAATGGTTGATATTTTATTTTGAAAATTAATTTTGAAAAATGAAAAAGATCAACACAAGAAGTAAGTGTTCAGAAGAAATGTACAACTTTTATATACAAATAAATTAATATAAGTTTCTGTTGAATGTTAAAATGATTCTTCTTGATTCAAAGTTTGAAAGATTTTAACAAAAACATCTAATAACATGTGTTACTACATATCCATGTACTTTAATATTTTCTAAGTCAAAGAAAATGTAAGATATATGAATGTTTTTTTTTTACATTATATTTGCTTGGATTGGAGAACTGGGCATAATTATTTTAATTTTTAAAAGAACATTGAAGGGAATGAAAAGAACTTTTAATTTTTTGAGTTCGAGAAAAAGCTCTCCCATGTCTGCATATACTAAACTTCACAATGATATTGTGAATTCGTAGTAAGAATATATTTAGATAAACCAAAATGAAAGCTCCTTCTTTTATGCTGTTCTGTTGTGTATTTTCTTTCCAACTTATATGAATGTATATATGGGAAAGTGTCAAAAGTTCTTTTTCTTCCCTCAACATATGGCTCAAGGCAAACATATGAAAAGCTACTGAGTTTTATATTACATGTTCAAAATAAATGTATGCTCCATTTTATACTTTTAACACTAGCATTCATTTTGATCTATTCATTTATTTATAACTGATCTCCGAGTGAAAAAAGTGTTTTTACTCCTTAATTTTTATTCCCTTCATTTTATCGTTAGAGGTTGACAATGTTGTTATGGATTGATTTTTGTTGTATTTTTAAAAAGATCATATAAACCTGTGTTTATGCCCAAAACATTTGTGAGTGTCTCACCTGTGTTCCAGAGTCATTCTGTATTATCATGAATAATATGATTATGAGAAAAAGCTTGTTCTGTTGGCATTTTTAAAAAAAAAAAATTGTAAACAAAAAAATCTTACAAGGGTTGTGAATGCACGATGAGGACTTGGAGCAGTAAGTTGTAAATCTGTAGTGTTATATATATATATATATTTCCATTTTTTTTCCAATGGTTTCTTAAACAGTTTTCTGATATCTATATCTTTTAATTTGTAGATTACTGTTCTTCTAAGTCACAAGCTACAGTAAAATCTGAGTCACATGGATATATGCAAAGACTACTCCCTGATGAAGTTCTACTAAAGATATGCTCATTTTCAGCTTCCGAAGATTTAGGTCACCTTGCTTGCACATGTAAACGATTGCAAGAAATCTGTAGTGATGAATCATTATGGTATGTTCTCAGATCTATGATTTTTTTGACAAATATATTTGGTTCCCATCCTTAAAAGATTTTTGGAAACGATAAATACAAAAAGACATTGTAGTTACTTTTTTGCATCTTTTTCTAATTTTATAGTTATTAAACATAATTGTCTGTCATAAAGTAGCGCGATAAGTGCCAAACACCTAAAGAGATATGTCCGGTTAGGCTTTGGTTGTCCTAATCATCTGCACATTCAAATTGTTTTAAGAATAGAATGTTTTGATTGATGATAACATTATTTACTTATTAAGTGTTCGAAATAAGAGCAAATAATTACTGTCGAGTAGGGGTTCTTATTTCGGCCACTGTAAATATATCAACATTTTTAGGAAACAACTATACCACAGATGCTATCGATTAGAATATCCAATGCAAAAATCAAATACAAATAATTTATATGAACTTGTTAATATTATCAGCGGTCCTGGAAGGCCGGATATCTCATGGAAAAGATACTTTCCTTTACTACACAAGGCTCACCATGTTAGTGGGGATGAAAGCTTAAATGAATCTTTACGAAGATTGGGAAGAAAGGTAAGTCTAAAACATTTGCAGGGAAGAGTACTGAATCAACTATCTTGGAGGCTTGCAAGCTTGTTAACGTTAATTCTTCTGTGTAGTTTCATTTTTTTTTTAATTTGGTTGAAGTTAGTTTCTTTCTTTAATTCAAAGAAGTTTTTTTTTAAAATGAAATTTTAAGATATACACATAGAGGACTATCTATTGAGTAGGTCTCAATTTCCTTCTGTTACCATGCTGAAAACTATACTGAAAAACACTCCACCACAGATAATTTTGTTTATTTTAAGGTTTGAATGCTATTTAACAAGTAGAAACTAATAAGCATAATAAGTTGTGAATGAATTTTCAGCATAGTTTCCTGCTGTCAAAATTAATGCAAATAAACACTGTGGTGGAGTGGTCTTTGATTAAAGCTTTAGGCTACAAAGGATCACTCCTCCAAAGTGATTATCTATTCTTATTCTTATTTGGCCCTTTTCAGTGATGATTTACTTTTATTTTCTTGTACCGAAAAACCAATCAACTGCATGTTCATTGACGTAAAACTCTATGCAGATACTGTGTTTACTAATATCGATCCATTTCAGTAGTCCAAATAAGAGTAAATAATCACTGTGGTGGAGAGATTTTTAAGCATAGCTTCAGAATTATTAGCCTGAAGTTATGCTCAAAAATCACTCCTCCACAGTGATTATTTGCTCATATTTCGACCACTACTATTTTTACTTAGACTTACAAAACTATACAAGAAGCAATTAATGTTTCTACTGGACTTGTCATAATTCATTCTGGAACTTATACTGAAAGTTTGGAAGTAAATAGACCTGTTACGTTACTGGGAGCTGGTGAGTGTGCTTTCTCAAATATATGTATATATTGCTTAATGGTGTTTGAAATAAAAGCAAATAATTACTGCACTGTGGAGCATTGATTTTTGAGCATAGCTATGCTTAAAAATCCTTCCTCCACAGTGATTATTTTAACTACTGAATTATATGAAGTCTTTTTTCTACTGTTACTTTCCTCTTTCTATACTCTAGGTGCTCCAGGAGGTCCTAACGAGGTGCATATAACAAATACTTCTGGAACCGCTTTAAAGTTTTTATCTGGAAGCTCAAAGAGCTGTGTGGCATTTGTAAGATTTTCTATACAACGAAATGAAGCAAATGTACCTGCAAGATGTCACTGTATTGAAGTTTGTGGTGATAGTACACCAACTATACAAGATTGTCATATAACATCTAAAAGTAACTGTGAGTGTTTACTTTTGACAGTGCTGGAAATAACAATAAATAATCACCGCAGAGGAGTGATTTTTGAGCATAGCCTCTGTTTTTTGTAAAATCACTCCCCCACAGTGATTAACATCACTAAAATTTAGAGAACTTATTATTTTTAATCGTCCCCTCCTCCCCCTTAAGACTGAGGCCACTACTAGGTCTAGGAGATAAGGTTCTTTTTTGCCACATAGATCTTATCACTCTCCTGATAGGGGTTATAACCCTCAATCTACCTTATTGACCATGTGGCTCTAAATTTTCCCCTGAGCATGGTATTGAACCGGAAACCTCTGGATCATAAGCACCACTGCTTAACCACAGAGCCACTACTCCCAATACCAGCACTAATAGGGTGGCTTGGAACTTCTCAGTCCCATTCAAAATAGAGCCTAACATTATTTGTTGTCTTTCTAAGCCATAGATTTCTATTTTTCTCAATGTATGCTGACAGAGCTTCATTTGATGGATGTCTAGAAAATATATTTTTTTCAGTGGTCAAAATAAGAGTAAATAATCACTGTGGCGGGGGGATTTTGAGCATAGTTTCAGGCTTTGTGGCCTTAAGCTAGGCTAAAAATGCCCTCCACTACAGTGATAATTTGCTCTAATTGGTCAATTGTCATTATTCAAGTCATAACTATTTCCAGGTGCTGCAGCTATACATATCCATGGAGTTGGTAGTTCGCCAAAAGTCTTTCGTTGTAAAATAGCTGACTGTGACAATGTTGGCTTATTTGTAAGCGAAGGTGCACAAGGTGTTTACGAAGATAATGATATAAATTCAAATCGATTGGCTGGTATTTGGGTAAAATCGGGTGCTAATCCTATCATGAAAAGAAATGAAGTGCATCACGGAAAAGATGCTGGATTTTTTATATTTGATGGTGGAATGGTATGACCATATTTCTCAAAAAATTTGTGATTTTAATTTGATTATAACTACATTGTAAATTTAATTTTCTTCAAAGTTTTTTCTAAAAATATCCATTGATACTCAAAATTTAGTCATTAAAATATATTGTCAGATTTTACAGCGTATTTTATTGAACCTGGAATATCCTGACAGTATACTTAAGTATAGTTCTCAGCTGCAAATTATTAACATAGAATTCTCCAAAGCAGTTCAAATTGTTTATCATAATCTAGCCTTGAAATAACTATTGCACATCACTTGTGGAGGAGTGTTTTTAGGCCAAGTGATGTCTGACAGTCATTATTTTTCAAGGTTTGATAATTTTCCATCACTTTCGTAGGGATACTATGAAGAAAATAATGTTCACAGTAATAGAATTGCAGGTATTGAAGTGCGTTCAGGAGCTAATCCAACCGTTGTTCGGTGTCATATTCATCATGGATTTACTGGTGGCATATATGTACATGATGATGGTCGTGGTGAATTCTTATGTAATCGTATACATACAAATACTTTTGCTGGCGTGTGGGTAACTTCTGGTAGTAATCCTACAATCAAGTAAGATTTTTTTACATATGATATTCTTTAATAAAGCCATAAATGACAGTGTTTAAAATAAGAGCAAATAATCACTATGGAGGAGGTTTTATAGCCATAGCCTGAAGCTATGCTCAAAAATCACTCCTCCACAATGGTTCTTGTTCTTCAAACACTGAGTAAAAACAGACAATATTGAACAAATAAATCTATCCAGCTACAAGAACATTTTTCTATAGAATCTCACATTGCCCAGTGGGCAAAAACTTGTTCAAAGTCTGCAGTGAAGATGCTAGAACAACGTCTTTGAAATTTGAATCCAGTCAATTCGAAAACTCTTGCTTACCCAGTATTCTATACTCAAGCCTCAAGATAAATATTAAACATCACATGTGGACGAGTGTTTTTGTTTTACAGCTGAAGACTATACTAAAAAAACACATGTCCGACATTTATTTTGAGGCTTGTATACTCATCTTTGCAGATGCATTTTGCGATTATTTGAAACAGAAACTCTCATTTAACATTTTATTTAAAGTATTTAAGTATTTGAAATAAGAGCAAATAATCACTGTGGCGAAGTAATATTTTAGCATTGCTTCAAGCTTTCTAGCCTGAAGCAATGCTCAAAAATCCCTCCACAGTGATTAGTTATTCTTGTTTCAAACACTGATGTTTGTTCTATATATAGGGACAATGAAATATACCATGGACAACAAGGTGGTATATATGTCTTTGGTGATGGGCGTGGATTAATTGAAAACAATGACATCCATGGAAATGCTTTAGCTGGTATACAAATTCGCTCCAATAGTAACCCTATTGTTCGTAAAAATCGAATCCATCATGGTCTACATGGAGGTATATATATCCATGAAGGTG
Source organism: Neoturris breviconis (assembly GCA_032360805.1). Lineage (NCBI taxonomy): Eukaryota > Metazoa > Cnidaria > Hydrozoa > Anthoathecata > Pandeidae > Neoturris > Neoturris breviconis. The sequence goes on from JAULBZ010000194.1 coordinate 32,548, forward strand.
GTATGGGATTAATTGAAGATAATGAAATATACGCCAACACTTTAGCTGGCATCTGGATAACAACCGGTAGCGCACCTATTTTGCGTCATAATAGAATACACAGTGGAAAACAGGTAAACATTATCATATACAATTCGTAGATATCCATTTTTCATGGATATAGCCAAACCAAAAATAGTAAGAAGAAATGCATACATAATAAAATTCTTCTTTGTAAATGTTATTTTTGACGTTAACCATTCTATTTATCTTTTACAGGTTGGTGTTTACTTTTATGATAAAGGCTGTGGAACATTAGAAAATAACGAAATTTATAATCATAAATACTCTGGAATTCAAATAAGGTAAGAATCAATGTTTATTATCAAACCAATGTTTCATATAAGATTGTATAATCACTGTGAAAAAAGGTTTTTGGGTATATCTTCAAGATACAAAGCTTGCAGCTATGCTCATAAATTACTTCTCCACAGTGGTTCTTTGGTATTATTTGGAGCACTGCATAAATTGAAGTGAAGTTAAAAAATTCATGGTGACATTGACTGTGTTTTTTCATTTGTTATGTTAATAATATCAAAAAAGATATATACAGTGAACAAAAGAATGCTGGTTGAAATGAAGATGCTTGTTGCAAAGAAAACTTATTGACATAAACATAATGATTGAAATAGGAGTATGTAATTACTGTGGAGGAGTGATTTTTGGAATATAGCCTGAAGCTATGCTCAAAAAATCACTCCTCCACTGTGATTATTTGCTCTTATTTCAACCTCTGGAAAATCTTGAAATCCACTGTAAGCCTGAATATAACTTTCAAATTTGAAAACTTTACTAAAAAAACTCTTCCACAGGAAATGTCTAGCAGTTAAAACCACCAGGCTTTTGGACTGCCTTATTAACCCCGTTTACATTTTTGAATTGGTATTGAAAATGTTATTCTTCACCTAGGAGTGGCAGTAATCCAGTTATACGTCAAAATAAAATATGGGGTGGCAAAAATGGTGGAGTTTTAATATATAATGGTGGTCAAGGTATACTTGAAGATAACGAAATATTTGATAACGCCATGGCTGGTGTGTGGATAAAAACTGAAAGCAACCCAATATTACGTCGTAATAAAATACATGATGGACACGAAGGTGGAGTGTGTATTTTTAATAACGGTAAAGGGTTATTAGAAGACAATGATATATTTAGAAACGCACTCACAGGTGTTTTGATTAGTACATCTAGTTTTCCTGTATTAAAACGAAATCGTGTGTTTGAAGGTGGAGCTGCTGGTATAGAAATAACAAATGGAGCAGGTATAAATTCGCTTTTGTTAGTTTTCTTATTCCTTTTCTTGATA
>JAULBZ010000195.1:0-37306 GCA_032360805.1 Neoturris breviconis
AATGACCGGTGGAGGAGTGCATTTGAACATAATTTTCAGCCAGGCCGGCAGAAAATTATGTTCAAATGCACTCCTTCACAGGTGATTACCGTAATGAATTTCGAGTACTGCTTCACAAGAACATTATTCTTGCAGATACTCACTTGTAGATACTCACAGTTGGCAAAAACCTGTTCAAAGTCAGCAGTAAAGACGCTGGAACAACGATGAAAATGGTGTTTAAGAGTCTTTAGTGTGGACTTTGAACAGGTTTTTCCTTGCAATATGTACGTACTTGATTATATAGATTTGCAGCTGAAAACAATACTTAAAAACTATCTTCCAGAGGCAATTATTTTTAAACTTGTAGCTACGAATGCATGTCACTCTCAGTTCTATTGTATTGTATCTGATCACTTATTCTCTTTTTAGCCCACCAATCAACGTTTGGATAGGCTATTACTATCACATTGCGGAGGCATCAGCGGTATCGTCCCGCTTTTATTAATATACCATGTTTCCGAAGCGCTAGCATTATAGGCTCACCAAACATTGTTCCATTTTGCCCACTCGGTCCCGAGTTTTGTGCAAAAAGGGTCCAAATTGCATTTTCAACCCAGTTGACCGAAAAGGCGGGGTACCATCTTCATATTTTGTATCGGCATTCTAGGCAATATTACAAGACCGCTGGGCAATTATTTTCCAATCAATTGGAAAGTATCGGCGAAAGGAATTTTTTCAAAAGTGGAGACTTATATTTTAATATAAGATATTTCCTCATCATTTTCGCATTATTTTTGTTGACTTAGAATTTTTTTGAATTTAGTTTATAAGAATTTTGAAAATTAACTTTTCTATGAAACTTTGACTATGAAAAAATAATTTTTGAAATTTAAATAATTGAAGTCCCGTTTTGATTTTGGAAAGCTTCCTTCTTCAATTTTAAAATACCGTTTAATGTTATATCCACTTTAGGGTTGTAAAACATTTAATTACTACTAAGAGTATTAAGTTGGTTTTATAACATTAATAATTACTCCCAATGCAACTTGCAAATCTAATGACAATACACAATTCAACAGTGGAAGATTTTTTTAATAAAAGAATCCTATAAGATGGGTATGGGTAATAAAGAAAATATATTCTTCTGTTACTTTGTTCTATTATCTAGTGCTTCATAGCATCAGCTAGTAAAAACCATCCTATATATAAAATGAATTTATTCTATGGAATGTACTTTTAAATAATATTATAATAGGTTGGTATATAAAAATCATGTTTTTTTTCAGAAAACATTAGTATTGTTAAATCAGGCATGGTTAAAGCATATCCTATACTATACATAGTCTGAATGCAACCTGTACAGTGTATATAACATATACCAAGTCTTTTAAAGCACAACTATTACTATAACATAGGTGTATTCTCTATTTTTTATTTGGTGTACATATTGCTATGATGTATAATGCGTGTATGCAATTCATATCCATTATAGAGTAGTGATTTTTGAGCATTGCTTTAGGCTAATATCACTACTCTCCTCCACAGTGATCTGATCTAATTTTACCTTGATAAATGTGTTCTAATTGTTTATTTGACTTGAAACTTTATGAACTTAATAAGGACATGAAATCCTAATGCTATGTAAAATTTGGATGTTTATCCTTAATGTGAAATTTCACTACACTCCTCTACAGTAACCTGACATAATTTTACCTTAAAAAAATTGTCTTCCAATTGTTTATTTGACCTGAAACTCTACCATCTTAATGAAGACTTATTTCAAACACTGTACAATGTTTGTAATCAAATCATATTTATGTGCTTAGGTTTAACTTTCAATTGTTTTGGTGGGCTACTTTCAATACCGTACCTTTGATTTATTTATTTATTCATTTAGTCGATGATGGTGGATTGGCACTTGAAATCGCATCAGGTACTGGTCAACATATTACACACTTTGCAAAACATTTTTCAAAATGGACATGGCAGCCATCAGACGTTGAACAACAGTACACAAATAGTATCAAAGCCTACGTGCAAGAGGCTAAGTTACCGAATATATTGCCCCCAATATGCCTTGATGTTACTGACGAAAAAACTTGGAACGATTCATTAACGAAAGGCTCAATAGATTTCATTGTAAATATAAACATGATACATGTTACTCCAATCGAAGGCACTTACGGACTGTTCAAAGCTGCTGGAGATTTGTTGAAATCGAACGGAAAGTTGATTACGTATGGTGCGTATAGCGTAGATGGTGTATTGACGCCACAGAGTAATGTTGATTTCGATCAGATTTTGAGAGCAGAAAATCCATCTTGGGGAGTAAGAGATGTTAGTTTATTAGTGACACATGCCATTAAAAATAAGATGAAGCTTGTAAGAATAATTGATCTACCAAGCAATAATAAATGTATTGTGTTTGCAAAGAACTGAATTGTTCTTGATATTGTGTTCGTCGTTATTGAGTTACCTTAGGGACCATCTAAAAATTTTGCTCCAAAACCAACTTTTTTGTAAATCATCTAAAATTGTCAAAATTCGACAAAAATGAATCTGTGCAGAAGTGTGTTAGGTCAATGAGCTTACAATATACGAAGAAACAAATTCATTGCAAGATCATTGACTCAGTACTCTCCTCGGTAGATTTTATTTTTGTGCTGGGTACCTTACACCCCCTCGTAAATGAAATGAAACGGAATTGCGCACGCGTAGATAGAAAGAAATTATAGAAATTCAATTGGTAGAAATTGACATCACGCGAAAAATTCGCTGTAAGAGCCAAATGAAGAAATTCCATTGTTAGAATTTGACGTCGCACTTTACGTGACGTCAATTTTTACTAATGGAATTTTTCGTCTAGTGGAAATCAACCTTAAGCGAATACTGAATCCGCAAAATTTGTCTGTAGTTTGGAATTGGGAGTTTTGGACACAGTGGACTTACGATGTCGGTTTAACGTTGAAAGAACGCCAAAGAGACATTGTGCCCAATGTCGTCTCCAGCACTTCTTGTCTCTTCGATGGTTCCTCTTCGATATTTAGCTAACCCTGTAAGCACTCAACGTTTAATCAACGTCGAAAGACGACGTCAAAACGACGCCTTTTCGACGCTGATTAGACGTCGAGTGCTTACTGAAATGTTAATGAGACAAGAAACGCTCGGTATTAATTTGCATCGTGACGCCTTTTTTACGTCCCAGCCGGCAAAAATCTGTGAACGTTGTTCTAATGTTATTTTGCAGACTTTGAACAGGTTTTTGCCGGCTGGGATCTTTTCAACGTTGAGTTGACGTCATGCCTGCTGAGGAGGATTTATTTCGTTGTGTAGGATTATTTTTCCCCGTCTAAAAAATCATTTCCATCATCACCCAGTGAGCATTTAACACCAGATCAATTTCGAAGTAACGTCAAAATGACGTCGCAGCGTATTTTTGACATTGCTTTGACGTTATTCCGACGTTCTTTACCAATAATTGCCAGTGTTTTTGTTTTTGTGTGTGATTCAGGTTATTTTCTTTGTATTGTTTTAAGTTTCTACTCAAAAAAAACCTGTTCAAAGTCAACCAACTAACGTTAGAACAACGTGCTGTCAATAACCGACATGATCATTAATCATAAAAGCGACGTTAGTATATCTATCTATATATTTCTAAGTTTTGCACTCGCATGTGTTCGTAACTCTTTTAACTTATAATCACGTAGTCTTGTAGAGGTGGAGGGTGGGGAGGGATACTTTAAAGAGAAATATCCCAGTGGGAAAAAACGTGTTCAAAGTCAGCAGTAAAAACGCTAGAACAGCGTCTAAAGACGTTGTTCTAGCGTCTTTACTGCGGACTTTGAGCAAGTTTTTGCCCACTGGGATGGTATTTAATTGTAGATTTTCTAAATATGATTTGTTTTATGGAAATTTGAAGAATATCATGATAATTTCCATATTTCCATTTCTGTTAAAAGTCATGTTCTAGACAGAGTCGTTAAAGACGATCAGTCTCTGATGTTTGTTTATATCGTGGTCAAAATTAACATTGCGATGCAACAATACGCAAAGGTTAAGTCGATCAATTGCAAGCTTGTTGATATATCACCCTTCTTTTTTCCAGCAATATACATTCTTTTTAAAACGTCCCTTTTTCGCACGTAGTTTGAATTTGAATTTTAAAAATTTCTTAGGATTAGGCATTTTATATTGAGGTTAATTATTTAATGCCAATTTCATAAACACACATTTTTTTTTAATTAATTTTAATTAGCCTATCTTAGTATTTAATGAACATTTGAATATACTTTCGATACACTATATAAGCAGTGATCACTGCGCAACAGGTGGGTTGGTAGATAATTCACTCAGGCGAAACGAGTTCTATGCAAGTGAGGTCACCAGTTCATGCCGAATATAATTTTACACTCGAAAATCGAACGCGAGGCTTTATATACGTTCGATTTAAATAAATACAATAAAAGAAAATTTATAAGTTTGGATTTATTAATCGAATATTTACATATTATTATGTAATGACAGGAATTAAAGTAAATTTATAACGTATCGCTTACTGGATTAAAAACTATGGGGGTATACCCTCCGAATGCATGTTTAATAGCGTTTATTATAGCATTTATACTAAATGGTTTAATACTTGCCGAACCCTCGAACTCAGAACGTTTGATACAACGTTCGAAAAGAGATATAGACGAAAGTGAGGTAATTGGTGACGCTTTATATGAGAACAATGATATAATTAAGAGGGAAGAAATTCCTGTCCCATCGTCTAGTCAAACTGAAAATGCTGACGATAGGCATAAAGTATCTGTGAGTAAAGACAATGATAATTCAGATGATGCCGAAGCTGATCATAATGAAAATGATGACGGTAGCGGCTCAGTTAAGGATGATACAGCGGAAACAAATAAAAAGGACAATGAGTCTCTTCCTGTAAAAAGTCTTAAGAAACACGATACACCTACTAGTATACATACAGCAAAACGAAACCATAAAAAGAACAAGCATCATAAATTAACACAAGCACGGAACGATGTTATCACTTCAGCAAGAGAAGAAAATGAAAAAGAAGAAGAAGAAAAGAAATTAACATCAGGTATGGATTCAAACGTAGATCACCCTATGATAAATTCTCAGTTCACAAAATTTAACGACGAACGTAAAGACGTAACAAATGGCGAAATGCTCGGCATTGATGACGGTAATACGAAGCGACATGACGTAACTCAACATAAACCTACTGACGGTATTATTGACGAGAGTACGTTATATAACATTGACGATTCTATACCTGAATCTCACAATTCTAATTTTATGGGACAGGAGCCCGACATAGACAATGACGGATCTGAAATGACGGATTTATATGAAGATCTTAGAGATAAGCGAGATACTGAGCATGCCGTGGCAGATACTCATGACATGCAAGATGGTGGAGCTCCATCTCATTTTCAAGTTGATGATAAATCTTCAGATTTAGAAATTAATGCTAATTCAGCCGGTGTAAAGGTTAAAGCCAAACCAGCTTCTTTACAAGTTGTATCACGGCCAGGTTCACATGCGCAGGGACCTCAGTACATACATCCACCTATGGAAGAATATCATGAACCTATGCATCATCATCATCATCATCCCCATCATCATCGCCATCATCATCGCCATCACAGGCATCATACTTTTCATGAGCCACATCATATTTACCATGAACCAGAAACATATATAGATCCCCACATGTTTGATTATCATCACCATGACGACCATGACGACCATGATATGTCACATTTCTATAATGTTCCACATTGGGACGAAACCTTTGGTCATGGAATAGGTTCAGGTGGATATGGAGGTGAAGGTGGTGGTGGATATGGTGGAGGTATGGGTGGTGGAATGGGTGGCGGAATGGGTGGCATGGGTGGAGGTTATGGGCGTAGTCTTATTGATCGTTTACGTGATGTCAATGCATATGGACGTAGTAATGTGGAAACTGCTTTAGATCCAAGGTTAGGATCACCATCAGCTTCAACGGGTTTTAATTCAGGTATCGCTTTACCAGACAACGAAAACATGTATATGCACGATCTTGGTTTAGATGAACGAGAACGATTACATCAAGCACATTTGCAAACCATTCACGAACAAACATTACGTGAATTTGCTGACGCACAAGCTGAACAATCTAGGTCAATAGATTTTGATCAACCTAGTTATCATTCAGCTGCCTTTCATCACGTACCATTTGCAAACGAGAGATTTCGTGACGAATTAAGTTCTCGAATGAGAATGTCAGGTTTACGAGAATCCCCTCGAGAATCCCCTCGCGATTCCCCTGAATATCGTGATGCACCTACTACATCCAGTGGAACATTAGCCTCTTACCAACAGTCAGCTGCTGAAGTTGAAGCATTACAACAGGAACCCAAAGGCGCATATGAAAAACTTCATGATAAACATGGAGCATATGGTAGACTTCCGACTAGTGATGATCCGGGCCAGTATGTACCGGAGTTACCGACACAGGCTGAGTTAAGAGCACATCATTTTAATGGGATAGAAAAGAATGTTCAAGAAAAGAAGAGATCTTTCCATAAGCATTTCAGGTACGGTGATTTCTTTATGTTTCTCTCCAAGTAGGAAAAAACATGTTCAAAGTCCGTTGTAGTGACGCTTGAAAAACGTTGAAGACGTTGTTCTGGCGTCTTTATTACCAGAATTTGAACAGTTTTGGACCACGGCTGTAATATATCTGACTGATCGTGAATTTTATATTCGTCAGAGTTAATTAATACACCAAAAAAATTCAAACACTTGTTTAAAGTTCGCAGTAAAAGACTACCGCCTTTATTACGGACTTTGGACAAGTTTTTCCCACTGGGTTGTCCTACCTAGTCAGTTGGCACACGACGTCTAATCTAAGTTGAAAATAATGTCTGGACGTTAATACGACGTTTTTGACGATGATTACACCTTTCGTGCTCATTGATTGGCTGATTGGATGTTTAATTGAATTTTTGCATTGAAATCTCAAAAAATTTTCCTGGGGATTATTTTCATGATTTTTTCGAAAAAGAATAACACGATAAAATTGAACCCGTATGATGTTGCTTTTATCCGTTAGTTCGCTCCAGTTATGGTTGCACATCCTGGGAAAATAGCTGACAGCGTGGGGGAGGGGGGTTGAAGGCTCTACTGTCTTACATAAATTTCTCATTTGTCAAACACTTGTTCAAAGTCCGCAGTATAGACGCTAGGACAACGTTAAAAACGATGAGATTGCTCTCCACTGCTGACTTTGAACATGTTTTGTCTTCCTGGTTGTATATTTTGTGAAGTAAATTTCGTAGGTGATAAATTTGTGAGAAGATTAAATTTTGCAAATATTTCACAAATATAAGTACTCGGAAAACCCCTCAACTACATCGGTTAGCTAAAATAAGTCCACGTAAAATTTAAAATGTGTAGTTTATTTTTGCTCTTCTTCAAAGAAAGTTGTCGTTGTTTTATTTTTCCTTCAAAATTTAGAATTTATTTATCTCAAAAATGCCTCCAAAATGATCTTCGCAAAAGTACAAATTTATTACTTTTAAAGGCAGCTAAAAAAATAAATGTCTCAGCATGATTAATCGCGACCATAGTTAATAAACAAAACTAAATTATGTTCAAAAGATCAAGTGTTTGTCTGATAAGTTTTAATAAACATTTCCAAGGTTTGCTGCAAAAGCGTAAATAAATCACATTCGGTATTTTTTTTTACTCATTTTCTCATAATTTAATTACTTTGAATAAAATTGTGAGAGGTATATAAGTTCGAATGCTTTATCTCGGTGGGCAAAAACATGCTCAAAGTCTGCAATAAAGACGCAAGAACAACGTTTTCAACGTTGTTCTAGGCGTATTTACTGCGGATTTTGAACAAGTTTGGCCTAAGGGAACATCTCAAAATTTCGCTTCAAAACCAACTTTCTTGTTAAAAAATAAATCAACTAAAAAAGCTTATGATGTTTATGCATATACATATAGCCTATGTACATGTAACTTGTGTTTATTATCCTATATACATCTAGTAGTCTATATACATATAGCCTATATATATATATATAGTCTATATACATATTTAGTCTATATACATGTAGCATATTTACACTTACTTATACATGTAGTCTATGCATACATCATATACAAATAGCCTATGTACATATAGCATTTGTATATGTAGACTATATACATATAGCCTGTATACATATTCTCTACCATTTATGGCATATGTTTATAGCATGTAAATGCATGTAAATCATTTATGTGTGTTAAACTTTCGCTTCCCGGGCTACTTTCCATACCGTCGCTTTTATTGCTATCGTTATTCTCTAAAAAACAATCGAATATCTGTTGCATAAAAGTATTAATATTGCCGAGTCAATATTTACCCAACAAAGGTGATGGAATATAACAATTGACTCGTTACAAAAAAATGTGAGATAAAACACCCAACTGCCTTTGATATGCAGAAGATAAAGACGTATATCAAAGTATTCCTGCACACGACATAGATACAACGTCAAAACAACGATGCGATGTCATTTTGACACTGTTTTGACGTTGTTCCGACGTCGTGTGCCCAGTGAACTTTGGCATGTATTATATAATCACAAAATAATAAGAACATAACTTTAAGAATTTTCATAAAAACATAAGTTTTGAATTTAAAATCACAGCGTGAAAGACTATCGAATACGGACCCGTATAACTCCATATTCGGACTGTGTATCGCAAAAACTTGTTCAAAGTACACAGAAAAAACACTAGAACGACGACGTCGAACGACGTTGTTCTAGTGTCTTTATTGCGGATCTTGAACAAGCTTTTTCCCACTGGGTGGGCTATGCTATATGAACAAGTTTTTTTGGTTCACAAATTTATTTTTGTTTCTTTTTGTTTCAGAGATAAACATGGTTCACAAATTTATTTTTGTTTTTTTTTGTTTCAGAGATGAACATGGTTCAGCTAGATTTGACATACCGAAAGAAGCACCATTTAGCCCAATTGGATTCCCAACTACGGGTACCACAGATACATCAACCGCATCATTTGACGGAACCAAGGCAATGGAAGAAGGAGCTGGTAGTTTACCGGAGGTACATGGAGATTACGGTAAACAATCTAGTGAACAAGAAGAGGCTTTGAAAGAAGATAAACAATTTGATAGAATAACCGAAATTCAAGACAATATGTACAAGAAATTAGGAGGAATGTTACCATTGGGAGATGTTCCACGGCCAGATATTTATCCGGGTGATCCGAATGCACATAATGCTGGCATGAAAAGTGATTTACCGGAAGGTGAACCACAACTTAACGAACCACATATTGAAAGAAAGCCAAGCGATGATCAGGATGTAGAACGTGGTTATGATCGTGGATACAAAAAGGATAGCTTGCCTAGTAAAAATACCACTGATATAGCTGCCACTTTAAATGAAACTCTAGCAAGTTTAGCTCCACTTGTCGATTCCAATGCATCTACTAATACTACGGTACCGACAGGAAATAATACAAGTCCTACCGTAGCAACAGAGGAAAATGCGAAGAACGCTCATCATATTACCATTGAAGTTGGAAAAAGTAAATCAATGAGTCTTGATGGACAAAATAAGGGTGACTTGCATCTTAGTACTATTGATGCACCAAAGAATGCAACAGCTGTGCAATCTACAAATACTACAGTAACGAAAAGAAGTAAAACGATACACAAACGTGAAGTGAGGACTGACAGAAAGAAAGGTTGGAAAAAAAGCAAGTCTCTAAAAGCTGAAAAAGTGAAAACGGCTAAAGGTGGCAAGAAAAATGCAGTTATAGTCAACCGACCCCCGGTTATTTACCATCCTCCACCTGAAATCTATCATAGGCCAGCTATTGTTTTACATAGACCACCTATTCTTATACAACGACCATCTATTGTATATCATCAACCACCAGTTATTGTGCATAGACCAGCAGTCATATACCGACAACCACCTTTGGTATTTCACCAACCGCCACCTGTTGTTCATCAGCCATTATTAAGGTCACATGACTCATGGATGCCTATTTCATCCTTACAACACGTCAGTTCATCTGTACAGCATGCTGGTGTCTGGACTGGGGTACCAAGACAAGCGGGTTGGAATTCGGAGATAGCCACAAATGCAGAGGGTGCAAATTTTGGTCATGGAGATTACCAGCAAGGAATAAATGATTTGAACCCCCGTGTAGACGGTGGTCAATTAGGTGGTCAATTAGGTGGTCAGGTAGACGGTGGTCAATTAGGTGGTCAATTAGGTGGTCAAGTAGACGGTCAGTTGGATGGTCAGGGAGACAGTCAAATCGGTATTCCACCAGGTAGTGGGGAGACAGTGTTTGGAACTATGGATTCGAATGGTGCCCAAGACGGTGTTCTAAGTCAAGTAGGTGGCCACGAAGTACAAGGGTTAAGCGTACAAGAACCTGAAACTGAGGCTCCAGGGAGTATGGTAAATATGAATCCTGATGCTTCGGCGTCAGCATCTCCATTAACGAACGCTGAACCTGCTGAACCATTAGTTGATGGTGGTATTCGTAAATCTGATATTCACAATAGCAAAGCAACAAAGAAAACACTAACGAAGAAAAGTTCAACGAAGAAGAAGAACAACAACAAGAAGTCAACACTCTCACGGTTAAGGCGTGATGTCAAAGATAAGAAAGGTACTAAGAAAGATGTTGTTGTTAATAGACCTCCTATTATTTATCATCCACCCCCTGAAATATATCATAGACCAGATATAGTTATACACAGACCACCCATAGTCATACACAGACCACCTATCATATATCATCAACCACCTGTCATTGTACATAGACCAGCTGTCGTATATCATCAACCACCTATTGTATTCCATCAACCGCCACCTGCGGTACAACAACCTTTACTGTACTCACATGACACATTTGTCGTTCATCCAAGTTTTGTTGCACAACATTTGGGATCTATACTACGTACTGCACATCACTATATAGGTCCTCCACGTTTACTCACGCACATGGGTTTACCATTGTTTCAAGGTATAGTGGGTCAACTACAGGCTGAATCAAATCACTTTCAGCCTCCTTTCCATGGCGGAGATGACCACTATCACCAAGAAGGTGGGTTTGGTTCAATGGGTGGAAATATTAATGAAGCATTGATGTCTCAGAATGGTATACATGGGCTTGGGTTCGATCATACAGAACAACAAAATGGCCAATCAGTTGAAGGAATGCCAAACGGTGAAGATAATCAGGCTCAATTTGATCAGACAGCAGCACAAGCAAGAAGTATAGGGGGTGGATATAATGAGCCAACACCTAGTTTTGCATCACCTGATTTTACACATAATTTTGCTAATGCTTTAGAACAAGAACCTGGTCAACAAGAAGTGGAGGGGAACAACGAAGAACAAAACATGATGGGTAACATGCAAGATAGTCCTGAATCTCAAAATGAGTTTGAAAATATTGGGCGATTTCGACGATCAGTTGTTTTAAACAAAGGAAAACACCATCACCATGATCAAGCAACTGCAACAAAAAGACATTTCTCTATGGATTTTCATGATCACGGCGGCCATGGTAATTTCGAGTATCATCATACTCACGATGGGGGACGAGAGGTTGTCTTACATAGACCTGGAGTTGTTTTTCACCCTCCTCCAGAAATTGTACACAGACCGAACATAGTTATTCATCGTGCACCATTATTAGTTCAACGTCCACCAATTATCGTTCATCAGCCACCTGTTGTTATTCATCGACCTCCAGTGTATTACCATCAACCTGATGTTATATTTAATACACCATCACCAATGATTCATCAACCAAGATATCATTCCCATGACTACTATGGGCATGTACCGCATCTACATCATGTCCATTCTCATGTATCACGGGTTCATGATCTAATAGGAAATCCATTCCACATGCACGGATACGATCATGGATATGACGGTCATCATGCTTTTGGTGGTTTTGGCGGTGGTTTTGGCGGTGGTTTAGGTCATGGTTTTGATAACTTTGGAGGCGGTTATGGTGGTATTGGCGGTCATTTTAATAACCCATATGGTCATCAGGGTATTTTTGGTACTGATCATGAAGATTATGGAAATTACGAACCGCATGTCAATGGTCAGGCATACTTTAAAAAAGGATTTGGTGATATATATGGAACACAAAATTATGGTAATATGCTTCCGTCGGCTCAAAAAGAAGAAGGCGAAGACAAAAAAGAGGAAGACGATGACGATGACAAAAAAGAGGAAGGCGATACACGCTCAAATATATCTGACGACGATGCTGATGATAACGACGATAGTGACGACAATGATGAAGACGGTGATGATGAGACGGGAGACACGCGTTCAAAGATTTCAAAACCTAAACATTTATTTACTAGATCAAAAGATCATTCAGAAGATGTTCCAGGTAACAACTGGCACAAAGGAGCAGAGTACTGATTCAAAAAGCTTGCAATTGATTGGCTTCTTTTCGTAAAGAACCAATCTATTGCTAGTTTTGTTGACATAACACACTTCTACGTAGATGCTCTGCACATTTATTTCCATCCACGCGACTGACATTTACTGAAACGTTATAGACATTCCCTTTGCGCAGACTATATTCAAACACATACGCAACTTAGAGGGAGGGGTGCGATTAGTGGCGTCATACACACAGATTTATTTTAAATATAAGCTGTTAAAATAAGTATGTCTGTGGAGAAGAGCAGCGAGTCAACAAACTCCTTCGCTGCCGTTAAATTAACTTATTTCAACACATGAAAATACGCTGACGCATCTTCTAACTATCTTGAATATTATTAGTTTCGTGTTCGTGATTTGTTTGGCACATGATATCTATTTAACGTCGAAAAGATGTCTACCCGTCCAAACGACGTCTTTTTGCCTTTGGTTAGACGTCTCGTGCTAACTGGGGTTATTGTTTTAATTTAAACTATTTATCGTTTGTTTACGTATCTCAACCCAGTGAGCAAAAACCTGTTCAAAGTCAGCGTCTTTACAGCGGACTTTGGACACGTTTCTTCTCACTGGGAAGTTTCTCTTTCAAGAATTCCAATTGCAGTTGGAACACAACGTCGGATTAACGTTAAAAATAACGTCACGACGTCGTTTTGACGTTGTTTCAACATTGATCTGACCATGTGCTTGCTGGGATGTAAGCCGCGAGAATATGTACGGGTTAATTCTACTAGGCAAAACATCTCGCGTGAAAGCCAAAAAGAAAACATTCCATTGGTAGATATCACACTTTAACCAATGAAGTGCCTTCTTTTTTTTATTTCACAAGATTTTTCAAAAAGTGGAAATCCATCTTAAGAAATGAAATCCTGCTCCCAAGTATCTAAAAGTAATTTCGGTCATAGCAATTACTTTCTCTTCACGTGGTAAGCAGACTCACCTGTGGAAGAGTGCTCTTTAGTATATAGTTTTCAGCTACAAAACTAAAAACTGTACTCAAAAAACACAAATCAAAACAGCTGATGTACAACAGTTTTTAACCCACCAAACAAAGTTTAGATAAGCTATTGCTATCACTTTTGCTATCACTTTTCTTAATAGACCATGTTCTCGAAGTGCTAGCATTTTGAGATTCGGTACCAGCATTCGTGGCTCTCCAAATATTTTTTGATTTCATCCACTCGGTCCCGAGTTTCGGGCAAAAAGGGTACAAATTGAGTTTTCGGTCCCAATGAACCGAAAAGGCGTGGTACCGCCCTGAAATTTGGTTATGGCATTCTAGGCAATATTACGAGACGGTTGGCCAATTTATTTTCAATTTTGTCAATTTGGGACGGAGTATCGGCGAAAAAGTGATTTTTTTCAAAAGTGGAAAATTTGATTTACATTCACCAGATTGGTCAATTTATGTTTTTTGTTGGCTTAGAAATTTCTTTTTATAAAGATTTGACCAAAATTAAAATGTCCATTTTGATTTTGGGAAGCTTCCTTTTTCAATTTTGAAATGAATATATAATGTGAACATTACATTTATAATGCGTCAATTTCTACCAATGTAAAGTCTTCATTTGGATTCCGCGCGGAATTTTACGCTAATGGAAAACGGCCTTTATGGACTATAAAAGTTATATTATATGTTATGCTCAATTAATGATTTTATATTTAATTATTCCCATTGCTAATAGAAACCATGTTTATATTAAAGTGTAATTATGTTTAATGTACTTATATTTTAATAGTTTCATGGCTTTTCATGGCTATGATGTATAATGATGTATGAAATCTGTATATTATATATTATGATGTATAGTGTGTATGCAATTCATATCAACTATGGAGAAGTTATTTTTAAGCATTGCTTCAAGCTATGATATGAAATTTCACCACTCTCCTCTACAGTGATTTGATATATTTTTACCTTGATAAAGGTGTTCCAATTGTTTATTTGATCTGTAACTTTATTGCCTTAATAAGGACATGAAATCCTAATCCCGTGTAAAATTTGGGTGTTTATCCTCGATATGAAATTTCGCTACTCTCCTTCACAGTGACCTGACATAATTTTACCTTGGAAAAGATGTTTCAAATGTTTATTTAAACTTTACCATCTTAATATATTTAAGATATACTTATAACATATTTCAAACACTGACGTATAATGTGTGTATGCAAATCATATTTATGTGGTCAGGTTTAACTTTTACTTGGTTTGGTGGGTTACTTTCAATACCGTACCACAACCCCTATCCCTTCTTATTAGACCCCTCTACAATTAGGCACTCGAGAGTAGCGTGTGTAATATTTGTAAAGCAAATTTATTTATCTATGTGTTCATTAGTTGAAAAATTGTTTACACAGTCCACATGGATACGTTTTGGTCCAGCCTGAATATAACTGTTGGACATCACCTGTGGAGGAGTGTTTTTTTGAGTATACTAAAAAAAACACTCCTCCACAGGTGTTTTCCGGCAGTTATATTTGGGCAAATTGGTGATTTGATTTAATAGCATAAAGCAAGGTGCTTCGAATTAAATTAATAAAATCAAGCAAAATATCCTAAAGTCATCCACTCCTGGAACAAGCGCCCGTCATAGACTGCCCAACATTAAGATCAAGGCTCTCAATCGAGTCATTGTTTACAATATTACTTCCACGTCAGTGATGGTTTTTTCAGTGGGTGTGTGACGTCAGATCAACTTTGAAACAACGTCAAGTCGACGTCGCGACGTGGTTTTGACTTTGTTTCATTATTGATCCAACGTAGTGTATCTACAGGTTAGTTGTTTACCTTTAACCCTTCATTAGTATGGTGTGGACCCCCTGAATTTTTAGATTTTGCTGTGAAAGTAACATAACAAAAATTATTATTTAGGAGGTTATTTTAGAATGTAAACAATAAAAGTTTCCTATTGTTTTTTTCATTATAGATAGCTCCATAAACAACTATATCCGTGGAGCTTTAGCCCCCGCTGAAGAACAAGCTAAGTTAGATGCATCAGAAACAGAATCAACTGAAGAAGAAGAATCTGCACAACCTGAAGAATCAACTGCTGCATTAAGTGATGCACCTTCTGATCCTGATATACCATCACCATCTAGTGATGAAAGTGCATCAACAGCAAGTCAAGCTACCACAGCAGAATCTATTGCTGATTCACCAATAGGCCATCTGTTTAATGGGATACCTAGTGATGAAAACTTTCCACAAGAAGAATTGGATCAAGGAGAAGTATCTGGATCAGCAAAATCAAAAGTTGAAAAAGGATCAAAGAGATCAAAAACAAAAACGAAAACAAAAAAGCATCACGATAAAGAAAGTCTTAAGAAGCAAGATATATCAACGCGCTGTTTAGGTTGCGGTGATACTTGTGATGATGATTGTACTGGTCATATTGGCAGTTATGTAGGTGGAATGGCTGGTTATGGTGGTGGTGAAGGTGGAATGGCTGGTTATGGTGGTGGTGAAGGTGCTGGATTAGGCGGTACTGATGGTGTTGGAGGTGGTTTAGGTGGTAGTTACGGAATTGGCGCAGGTGGTTTAGGTGGTAGTTACGGAATTGGCGCAGGTGGAGGTGTTGGTGGTGAAGGACTTGGTCATCAAGGAGGTTACGGTGGTATAGATGGTGGTTTTGGTGGTTACGGTGGCGGAATTGGTCATGGTGATTTTGGTCATGAAGGACTAGGAATTGGTCAAGGTAATTTTGGTCATGAAGGCCTAGGGATTGGTCATGGTGATTTTGGTAATGAAGGCCTAGCAATTGGTCATGGCGATTTTGGTCATGAAGGAATAGATCATGGTGGTTATGAACATGGTGGATTTTACGGACACGGTGGTTTAGTTGGTGATCTTCATGGTTATGAACCAGAACATCATGACGCGCATTTTCACCATCATCATACAACGGTATATCATCGACCAGATATTGTAGTACCGCAACCACCAGATGTTGTACATCGACCGGATATACATATACATCGTGAACCAGTTATAATTCATCGTAAACCAATTATCTACCATCAAAAACCAGTTGTGGTTCATAAACCACCTGTTATTGTACATCAATCACCTATTGTTGTGCATCCAATTATACACCATCATCGTATGGTTACTCATCACGTTCACGATTATCATGTTGAACCTCATATTCATGAGCATGAGGGATGCGAATGTATGGGTAAACGAGGCTGTATATGTGATCCTGATAATGACGCTGATAAGAAAGACACTGTTGCGAATGCTGAAACAAGATCAAAGCTATCTTCAACTCCTAAAGGTAAACATATTCATTCTTCAAAAAAACAAGATATTTCCGCTTCTGCAAGATGTTTAGATTGTGGAGATCATTGCGATGACGATTGTCATTCAGGTGCCGTCATTGGCGGTATGATTGGTGGCATTAACTACGGTATGGCAGGTTCGTCTGTTGGTCATATAGCGGGAGGGGAGGATGAACATTCTGTTATCGAAGGGGGAGACCATGGCGGTCTTGCAGGTGGTTATGGTAACGGTTACGGTGGAGGTGAAGGGATGATTAGTACCGGTTACGATCATGGTATGTTAAATTATGATCATGGAGGTTTCCATGGCATTGATAGCGGTTTCCATGGTGAAGGCGGTTTTCATGGTGGCGATGGTGGTTCCCATGGTGGTGATGGAGGTTTCCATGGATTTGAGGGAGGGCATGAAGAAGATCACCACGATCACCATGAAACAACTGTTTACAAAAGACCTGATATTATTGTACCACAACCTCCAGATGTAATTCATCGACCAGATATCGTAATTCATAGAGCTCCAATTATTGTACATAGAAGACCTATTATTTATCATCAGGCACCAGTAGTTGTGCATAAACCACCAGTTGTTGTACATCAAGCACCAATTATTGTACATCCAGTGGTTCATCATCATCGAGTAGTTACACATCACGTACATGATTATCATGTAGAACCACATGTACATCAAACGGGATGCGGTTGTACTGGAAAGAAAGACTGCATATGCGATAAAGCAACAACTGAGGGCACAACCGGAAGTTCGAACTTAAATTTGAGGTCAATAATTCCTAATGCATCGGAGAAAAGAAGTAAAATACATTCGGATAAGGACATAAAATCAAAATCTACAATTACTAACAGTACAGATTTTAAAACAGGTAAAAAGAAGAAAAAGGATGTCGTTGTAAGCCGACCTCCTATTATTTATCACCCTCCCCCGGAGATTTATCATAGACCTGACATTGTTGTTCATAGACCGCCATTACTTATCCATAGACCATCTATTATTTATCATCAGCCGCCAGTTATTGTTCATAGACCAGCTGTGGTATATCATCAACCACCTTTAGTTTTCCATCAACCTCCACCAGCAGTACAGCAACCATTACTAGTTTCTCATGATACATTTCGATTTCATCCATCTGCGTTTTATACTCATATGGGTTCAGTCGTCAACAAAGTTGGTAGCTACGTTGGTGTACCTCACGGACCAATCGTCAACTACCCCCATACTCCATTTTATGGGCCTACGGGGTATGGTCCGGCACCACCATCGGGGTATCACGGTTTTGGAAATGATAGAGTCCCTTATTCAGACCCTGAAAGTGCTGAGGGTCATGAAAATGTATTGCCTGTGTCCAATTATGGGCATAATGAAGGCGGACAAGAATTCGATCATGGACAATTTCAACATGGCCAACAATTCGAACGTGCACCACCGGCGATGGAGCAAAGCGAAGGTGGTTTTGCTCAAATGGGTCACGGAATGCCTCCTAATGGCATGTTCGAACATGCACAAGAACAAATGCAAGAAGCGGGTGGTGCCTATGGTGGGCATCAAGAACTTGGTAATGCTGCTGGAACCTACGGACACGAGGGCTTCGGAAGCCATGGTAGTTTCCTTGGAGGACTTGAAAGTTCTCCTGCTGGTGGCTATCACCATGCTCAAATGGGTGGTAATGGCGAATTTGGCGGTGGTTTTGGCCATGCATTTGGTGGGCAAGAAGAACCACAGCAACAGCACTTTGATGGTGGTGTTCCCCACCAAGGTAACCAGAATTAAGACTAGCAACTACCAACTTTGTTGACGACTGACAGATATCCATTCATGAGTTTCGATAAATGTTCATTGTCATGGAGTTCAAACATGTGGCGTGTAAAAGCTGTTTCATTGAAATCATACATACGTTTTCGTTTTGTTTTATGTTTTTGTTTGTTTTCCTATTCACATTGCATATATACACTTTTCATTAACATATCATAGCATGTTGATAATACACAGATCATTTGAAGTTTTCTGTTGGTTGTCAAATTTGTTGGTAGTTGTAAGGCTTTAGTTTAATTTTGCTCAGGCTCATAATAATTATATTAGTAAAGGTACTTCATTAACTACCGAAATCTTAACAATATGCTGAAAAATATTTACATATCGAAAACGTTTGGAGAAATACAAACGCATTGTAACGCATTGGTTATAAGTATCACATCTGCGTGCATTTTAAGCTACTCGCGTGCATTCAAAAGAGGAAAGACACTTGTTCCAAAGTATGCGGTAACGAAAATTAAACAGCGTCTTCAGGGTTGCTCAATTATAAGCTATAGGATTTTTCAAATCCACTATACATCAACCGATATACTATTTTACGGACAAGATATTTACTTCCTTTTTGTTTTTAGTCCACCAAACAAAGTTTGGATAGGCTATTGCTATCACTTTGTGGCGACGTCGATGTCACACTTTTCTTAAGAGATCATGTTCCCGAAGGTTACCATCTTAAAATTCGGTACCAGCATTTGTGGCGATATCTTAAAAGGACTCGCCAAAAAGTTTTCGATTTCATCCACTCGGTCTCGAGTTTTAGGCAAAAATTGTGTTTTCGGTCCAATTGACGGAAAAGGCGTGGTACCGTACTGAAATATGGTTATGGCATTCTAGGCAATATTTTGAATTCTGTTTATAAGGGCTTGACCAGAGTCCTATTTTGTTCATATTTTATTATACTTATACTTGCACTATATTGGGACTTTGTAATAATTCTTCTATTTTTTATAAAAATAGCTTCCTTTTTCAATTTCGAAATAAATATTAATGTGTATTAATGTGTATTCACTTTAGGGCCATTTAATTACTATCATTAGTATCAATTTTTATAACATTGTTAAAATAATTAATTGTATGTTGATTTTTTTAACATTAATTCTGATTCAAATTAGAAATATAATGACAATACACAATTCAACAGAGGAAAATCATTTAATAAAATAATAAATTGTTCTAACAAATATGTAATCTTCTATTTCATTATTCTTTATTTCTTTTTAAGTTTAATAACAGATGATGACAACCAAATTTACTTATTTTATCAACTTAATAAATTAAGTTTAAGTTTTGAGTTTTATAAGCATTAAATGTATTCTATATGGCTATATACTACTATATATACATACATGCATACATCTACATGCCTATACAGACATGCACATAATTATACATACATTTACATGCAATAGTATGTATGATCAAAACATATCTTATAATATACCATAATAATAGGTTGAGTAGCCTATACAGTGTAACATACAAGAAGCCTTTAAACGCACAACTAATACTATAACAAATATGTATTGTTTATCTTAATTTTACACAATGCTATGATGTATAACGTGTGTATGCAATTCATATCCACTGTGGAAGAGTGATTTTTGAGCATTGCTTCAGCCTATGATATGAAATTTCACTACTCTTTTTCACGGTGACTTGACATAATTTTACCTTGATAAAGGTGTTCCAATTGTTTATTTGACCTGAAACATTATCAATTTAATAAAGACATGAAATCATAATGGGTGTTCATCCTTGATATGAAATTTCACGACACTCCTCTAGAGTGACCTGTCATGATTTTACCTTGAAAAAGATGTTCTAACTGTTTATTTGAACTGAAACTTTATCAACTTAATCAGAATATGAAATCCTAATGCTAAGTAAACTTTGGGTGTTTATCCTTGATATGAAATACCACTACACTCCTTCACAGTAACCTGACATAATTTTACCTTGAAAATTGGGTTCCAATTGTTTATTGTTTATTTATTTTTTTGGTTGAAAATTCAACCAATGTATTTACTTCATTTAGAATTCTTGCGAACAAATTAGCCTAGTGGAGATATGCGATTTCTTTTTGTTTGTTTACCGCTTTTTAAAATTTTTATATTTTGGAGAAAATTTTCGAAAATTTTGAAACCTTATTTTTCATTTCAAATAGAATTTGCGGAAAAGTCACTAAACATAAGGACTAAAACTAATTGATACAAGGCGTACCTACTAGGGTTGTGCATGTATCTTTAAAATTTTGAATATTGAAATTTAATAAAAACCAGGCTAAGTTTTAGTGATTGCACAGAAATGGCATATTTTAAAACACATTATTATTTTATTTTTAAAAATAATTATATTTGTTTTTAACAAGTAATATTTTCGTAAAATACTATACAATACTATATGCTATACTGTGTGTTACATTCTATATACTATACCATATGCTATAAATTATATATATATATATATATATATACATATATACTATATGCTGTATACTATATATATGATACTATGATATACTATATTATTTGCTATATCTTATATATCTTATATTTAATATATGTTATATACTATACTATACTATACTATATGCGTGTACTGTTTATATAGTATATGTATAGCATATATATTATATGATGTATACTATATACTACATGCTAGATACTTTATACTATATATACAATGCTCATAGATATAACTTTCACTCGGTTTGGCGGGCTACGTGCCTTTGATTTATATTTTCAAGGGGAAAAATTAACAAACATATTAAAAATAATTTCAGTGAGCCGTATTTAAATTATTTTGAGAGTCATACTTTACTTATTTTTAATATTTTCAGGGGGTAAAATCAACAAACATATTAAACATAATTTTCATATATTTTGGTAGTCGAACCCCCGTAAAACACAAATATTAATGGAGAAATTCTGTGAAAAAAAACTTGAATATCAGGGCGTTATGAGCGGCAGGAAAAGAAATACAAATAAGCAAAGCAAATAAACAAAAGCAGCCAATCAAAAACAGCCAATTGTATCCTGGAGACAAAGCAAATGTAACGATTTCTGTAGTTAATGAAAGCGACCAAATACTTGGGAAGATTTCAGCTCTAGCCTAACAGCATTTGTAATGAGTTTGTACCAAATACTTGAGAAGATTTCAGTTCTAGCCTAACAGCACTTGTAATGAGTTTGTAATTAATTTGATTACTTTGACACTGTTCTAACTGCATCATGTTCTAACTGCTGTTGAAAGAAACATTAAACCAAATTATGAACTTTTATATGTTATCTTTGGTGAAGAACCACGCTTGTTAAAGTTGATTTTTATGCGAAAATTTGCTGCAATAGCCATTGGTAGAAATTGATGACCAATGGAATGTCTTTTGGCTAATACCGCGGATTTTTTGCTTAGTGGAAATCAACTCTTAAAAATAATTAAATATTTATATTTATCCCAGTGGAAAATAACTTGTTCAAAGTCCACTGTAAAGAGGATTAGGACAATGTTTTCAACTATTCTAGCGTCTTTACTGCGGACTTTGAACAAGTGTTTATCCTCACTGGGATGGTCTTTACTAACCTTCGTTGAATGCATGCTCCACACTTTTGATACTTTAGCGTAATATCAGCGAGCTAATAAATGATTGGTTTCTTCGGTACGAAGGAACCAATCAGTTGCAAGATCGTTGATTTAGCACCGTTCACTTCAAACATTCATTTAGGGATGATTTCATATTTATAGGTGAAGAATTTGCTGGAGGATCTGAGGAACAACAGATGCATGATACTGGTGGCATGGGAGGATTTGAAAATGGACCTGTAGGACATTTACCCGAAGGAGCAGGTTTTGGTGCACCACGTGCATTTAAACGAGATGCAATTTTGAGAAGTGAAAGACATAGAAGATCTCTAGATGATTCTGATGATAACAATGGTGACGATGATGATGAAGAAGAGGAAGAGGAAGAAGATGAAGAGGATGTTGATGATCAAGAAAATGCTTCAAAAAGGCATAAAGTTGTTGTAAGTAGACCTGATATTGTTTATCATCAACCACCAGAGATTGTACATAGAGCACCTCTTATTGTTCATCGACCTGATATTGTTATTAAACGACCTGCTGTTGTTGTTCAAAGACCACCTGTTGTTGTTCATCGACCAAATATAGTTTATCATCAACCGCCAGTTATATTTAATACACCTGGTCCTATTGTTCATCAACCACATGCAGTTTCTCATGATATGTACGTTACTCGTCATGTTCCACATTATCATTCATCACATGTTGAGCATGTTGGTGGTATTGTTGGCCATACACCTGTGTTAGGACATGTGGAAAACATTGGTCATCCTGCATTTGGTTATGGTGATGAAGGTGGAGAGGGTAATCAAATCTATAGCAATAGTATGGTTCATCATGATGGCGAAATCGGTCACGATGGAGAAGATATTGGTCATGATAGAGAAGTAATGAATGACGAACATGGAGGTTTTGAAGGTGACGACGGTAATCACGGAAATATAGGTGGTGTTCTTGAAGATGGTCATCATGGATTTGCAGTAGGTATGGATGATGGTAACCATGAAGCTGGATTTGGTTTGGCTGGTCAAGAAGCTGATGGTGAACATGAAGGGTATGGACAAGAAGGCGGTCATGCTATACAAAATGGACCTGGTTTTGCTGGTGACGGTAGTACAATTGCTGGAGATGATACAAGTAACTTTGATGAGCACTCATTTGCAAAATCTAAAGTCCCATCAAAGAAAAAAGGTCACAAGAAAAGTTTAGTGAAAAGGAAGTCCAAACACATAAAAGGAACCAAAAAACAACATGTTGGTATGATGGGACCTAATGTTGGCTACTCGCTTGGAGGTCACGAAGGAGGTGGATTAAGCAACGGTCATGAAGGAGGTGGATTCAGCAGCGGTCATGAAGGAGGTGGATTCGGCAGCGGTCATGAAGCAGGTGGATTTGGAGGTGGCATTGGTGGCATTGGAGGAGGTTTTGGTGGTCATGGTGGTAGTGAAGGCGGGTTTGGAGGTCATGAAGGTGGCTTTGGTGGTGGCGTAGGTGGCTTTGGAGGAGGTTTTGGTGGTCATGGTGGTGGTCATGAAGGTGGTTTTGGAGGTCATGAAGGAGGTTTTGGGGGTCAGGAAGGAGGATATGGTGGACATGAAGGAGGTGGTCATGGTATTGGTAATACACATGGAGAATGGGCCCACGCTGGTCCTGAAAATTGGGAACATCATGATGCACATGAAGGAGGAACTCAATCTACTGTTTTATATCGCCCAGATGTTGTGTTTCATCCACGACCAGAACTTTATCATCGTCCAGATATCATTGTTCACCGTCCAGATGTTGTTATTCACCGTCCATCTGTGGTTATACATCAGGCTCCTGTTCTCGTACATAGACCAGCTGTTGTTGTACATCAACAACCCATTGTGTTTCATCAACCACCTCCTATTGTTCATCGACCACAGGTTGTATCACACGACAATTACGTTACACATGATACACACGAACATGTAGGATCAAATGTTGAACATACAGGTCATGCTGTTGGTCATGCTGGATTTTATGAAGGACACGATCTTGCCCATACTGGCGGTGGAGATGGACACGGATTCGGTGGTAGTGAAGAACACGGATTTGGTGGTGGTGAAGGACATGGATTTGGTGGTGGTGAAGGACACGGATTTGGTGGTGGAGGCGGATTCGGATTCGGTGGTGGAATAGGACATGGATTTGGTGGTGGTGAAAATCACGGATTTGGTGGCGGTGAAGGACATGGATTTGGTGGTGGTGAAGGACAGGGATTTGGTGGTGGTGAAGGACACGGAATCAGTGGAGGTGAAGGGCACGGATATGGTGGATCAAGCGGATTTGGTGGTGTTGGTGGAAATGAAGGAGGTGGCACCATGGGTTATGGAGGAATTGGTGGAGGTGGAGGATTTAATGGCGGTCATGGAGAGAATGGAATGCTTGGAGGAACTGGGTTTGGTGGTGGCCATGGCGGTACCGGTGGCAATGATGGAGTATTAGCTGTCGGAATGCATGGAGATGGTGGTCATGCATATGGCAAATCTAGAGTCGAAAAGAAGCGTAACAAGAAAGGCAAGAAAAAGTCAACCAAAAAATCTAAAAAGGTGAAAAGAGATGCAGATGACTCCATCAATGCTCTTGAAGAAAATGTGAACAAAAGAGCACAAATAGGGTCTAAAAATGCACAAGCTTCAAAGAAGCACCATGTTACTGTTATCCATCGACCTGATGTTATATTCCATCAAAGACCAGAAGTTATTCACCGACCGGATATTGTCGTACATAGACCAGACGTAGTAATACATAGACCGGATGTTATTATTCATAGACCGGCTGTTATCGTTCACAAACCACCGATGGTAATACATCAATCGCCAATCGTTTTTCATCAAACACATCCTGTTGTTCATCAGCCAATACATCACTCCCATGATATGTTTGTATCACATCAAGTTCCAGTACATGTTGGTTCAGAGATGGAACATGTTGATACGCACGTCTCATCTGGTGGTCATTATGATGGCGGAAATATAGGATATGGTGCTGGAGGTCATGGAGGCTTTATGAATGAAGGTGGTCATGGTATTGGAGGTGGATTAAGCGCACCTATGCTAGAAGGAGGAATGCTTGGTTTACATAATGGATATTCTGGAGGCGGTTTTGGTGGAGGAATTGGTGGAGGAATTGGTGGAGGAATTGGTGGAGGAATTGGTGGAGGTATGGAAGGAGGAATGGGTGGTGTGTTTGGTGGAGGATCTACCTTTGGCGGAGAGCATGGAGGATCAGACTTTGGAGGAGAAGCAATAGGAAACGAACATTTGATTGGTCCTATTGGATTTGCTCCGCAAATCCCTGACACTGATGATTCAGCTGGTAGATCAGATATTCCAAAGAAAAATACTAAAAAAGGCGCAAAGAAACATCATGTTACAGTTATTCATCGACCGGATGTTGTATTTCACCAAAAACCAGAAATAATTCACAGACCAGATGTTGTAGTACACCGACCCGACGTAGTTATACATCGACCAGATGTTGTCGTTCATAGACCATCAGTTCTTGTGCATAAACCACCAGTGGTAATACATCAATCACCAATCGTTTTTCATCAATCTGCACCCGTTGTTCACCAACCAGTCCATCATTCCCATGATATGTTTGTACAGCACGAAGTTCCTGTTCATGTAGGTTCACACATTGAAACCGCAGGTGAACACATATCTGGTGGTGATGATGGTCATGGAGGATATCATGGAGGATATGGCGGACACCTTGGTGGCGATATTGGTCATGGAGGATATGGTGAACACCTTGGTGGCGATATTGGTCATGGAGGATATGGTGGACATCTTGGTGGTTTTGGTTATGGAAATTTAGAAGGTGATGTTGGTGGATATGGTGGTCACGAAGGAGGATTTGGTGGCTTTGGACAGTATGGTGGGTATAATCAAGGTGGCTATGATGGGTGGAACCATGGTGGTATAGACTGTAGTAATGGTCATAATATAGAGGAATGTGGTGGTTTCAAGAAAGGGAAAGTTGCATCGAAATCTAAAAAATCATCGCAAAAGAAGGTAAAAGAAGTTACTGGGATGAAAAGGCACTTCGGTGGTGGAGGAGATCATGAAGGAGGTGGCTACGGAGGTGGTCATGAAGGAGGCTATGGTGGGGGTGGTCATGGAGGAGGCTATGGAGGTGGTCATGATGGCGGTTATGGAGGTAGTGGTGGAGGAGGATTTGGTGGCGGCGGTGGTGGTGGTGGAAGTCATGGAGGTGGTGGATTTGGTGGATTTGGTGGATTTGGCCATCATGGATTCGGTGGACATCATGGTGGTGGTGGTGGAGGGGAAGGAGGTGGTCATGGTGGAGGTGAAGGAGGTGGTCATGGTGGAGAAGGCCATCATGAAGATTGGGATGGGCATGATTGGGGACACGGCCATGAAAACACTTGGGAGCATCACAATGATCATGACCATCACCATGCAGATGAACAAAACATAGTAGTACAAAGACCAGATATTGTATTTCATCCTCGTCCTGAGTTATATCATAGACCAGACATTATCGTCCATAGACCTGATATTGTTATTCACAGACCATCTGTTGTTATCCATCAACCGCCTGTCTTAGTTCACAGACCAGCTGTAATATATCATCAACCTCCAGTTGTGTTCCATCAACCTGGACCAGTGGTACATCGACCAAGAGTTGTATCTCACGATATGTACGTAACACATGACAACCATGAGCAGGTTGGATCACAAATTGAGCATGGTGGTGCTGGTGGTGCTGGTGGTGATTTCGTCGGACATGGAGGATATTATGAAGGTCATGACATATCACATCACGAAGATACTCATGGACACGAAGGAGATGGTCATGGATTTAGTGTTGGTGGACATGAAAATGGAGATGAAGGTGGACATGGTGGTGGATATGGAGGCGGTGGCGGAGGTAGCGGAGGTGGCGGCGGTGGTCATGGCTTTGGTGGAGGTCATGGTGGAGGACATGGCTTTGGCGGACATGGTTTCGGACATCATGGTGGATTTGGTGGGTTTAGTCATGGAGGACATCACGGAGGAGGTTTCGGTGGTGGCAGTCATGGGGGAGGTGGTTACGGTGGTGGCGGTGGTGGAGGTCATGGAGGTGGTGGTTATGGTGGTGGGCATGGAGGAGGTGGTTATGGTGGTGGGCATGGAGGAGGTGGTTATGGTGGTGGTGGTGGTGGTGGTGGTCACGAAGAAGGGGGAGAAGGGCATGGCTACGATCGATCAACAATACCAGCAACAAAGCATCAGAAAGAAAAAGTAGAAAAAGGATCAAAAAAACATCGAGTTGTTGTCTTTAGACCACCCATTGTATACCATCAACCAGATGAAGTTTATCATCGAGCAGACTTAATAGTACATCGTCCGGATGTTGTCATTCATCGACCTTCAGTTGTTGTTCATCGACCACCCGTTGTTGTACATAGACCTAGTATCGTTTATCATCAACCACCGGTTGTATTTTATACGCCCCCACCAAAAATCCATCAACCTATCGTTCATTCACATGATGAATACGTAACTCACCCAATGTACGAACAAGTCAGTAGTAGTATACATCATGTTGGTGGAATCGTTGGTCAAACTGAATATGGTCCAGATGGAGGAGACCATTTCAGTGTCCACAATGAAGGAAATTTTGACCATGGTGACCATGTCATGGATGGTGGGAGTATTTTAGGATCACATGGTGCTTTTCCTATACAATCTGGCTTAAATGAAGATGTTCATACAGATGGACACGATGAAGAATCTCAAGATGGAGATGATGGTGATGTAGGACGCGGTGCTATAGATAGCACAAATAGTGCACAGGATGTTGGAGAAGAAGTTAGTGCTGAACCACAGAGTGAGGAGACTGGATATCAAAAATCAGAAGTCGCGAAAAAATCGTCTTCAAAGAATGATTCATTGAGAAATCGTCGTGCTTCATCAATTTTGTCGAAACTTGTGAAGAAATCTAATGTTGGTCATAAAAAAGAAGAAAAAGAAAAGAAGTCAACGAAGAAAAGTAAAACTACTCCTGAGGTAGAAGATGATACAAAAAAAGGAAAAACAAGTAAGAAAAATGATATAGTTGTTAAAAGACCACCTGTTATATATCATCCCCCTCCTGAAATTTATCATCGACCACCAATTATTGTTCATCGGCCACCATTAGTTATAAGAAGACCACCTATTATCTATCATCAGCCACCAGTTATTGTTCATAGACCAGCTGTTGTATATCATCAACCACCTTTAATTTTTCATCAACCACCACCCGCAGTGAGTCAACCTATCTTAAAATCTCATGACACATTCATGATGCATCCAGCTGCTCGTCTTTCACATATGGGATCAATGGTTACTAATGCAGGTACTTACGTTGGTGTACCAGAGCACCGTTTTATGTATCAAGGTGGTATGGGATTTTTCCATGCTAATGAAGGTGGTCATGGAGGCGCTGGCGCTGGCGGTGGTGAGGGCGGATACGGTGGTGGAATGGAAGGAAGTGACCATGGCGGTATGACTGCTGATTTTAATGGTGGAGAAGCTCATGCTGAAGGAGGTGTGGAAGGTGGAATGGCAGGTGGAATGGCAGGTGGAATGGCAGGTGGAATGGGTGGTGGAATGAGCGGAAGTATGACTGGTGAAATGGGAGGAGGAATGAGTGGTTTAGAAATGGGAGGACATCAACCTGTAGTTGAAAATTTTGAAAATGAACATCACACTACAGGTTTTATGCCACCACAAGAACGAAATCAAATGGGAGAGCAAGGAGACAATTTTCCACCAGGTGAAATGAACATCCCACAATCGGGAGGAGAACAACAACAAATGTTTGATGGTGGAGCTGGCCAAGAACAAACTTTACAAGGTGGTTTTGGTGGTGATGCTCCATTTGGAAGGAATACTGTACCAGGACAAGAACAGAGTATGGAAGAAAATGAAGAAGATAATGACGAAGATAACAATGCAGAAAGTGTGACAAAATTAAAAGATAAAGTCTCAAACGCCAGTAAAAGAAAACATATAGAAAAACCACATAAAAAATCTTCATTATCAAAAAGATCTAAACGTCAATCTGGTGGATTTTACAGTCCTTATCAGTTCCGTCATTCAGACGTTCCAGAGTACTCAAATAATGGATTTAATAATAATTATTACCAACCACACCCACGTCACCATAAAGTCAATGTAAATGTTGATGTTATTGGCAAACGGTCAATAGATGAACGTGCAGAAAACAACCAGAACCATTTTTTATTCTAGAGCGGTCTCAGGTTGATCAACCAGAATTCCAAGCTGAGGCCGCAAAATATACGCCTTCCATTCTTTCAGATGAGGGCGTAAATTCAAATGAAGACAGTGACAATGATAAAACAGATAAAATGCAACGTGTAAAAGTGCATATTGAAACTACAGAAAAACGATCAAAAATATCGAACTACAAACAAATCAAAAGACAAACCTATACTGAAGAACCTTCCAATACTGACAGGTATCAACCAGAAATACCTGCTAGTGAACGATACCCACCAACTAGTGAACGATATCCATACTTCTCCCAACCATACAACAACTATGGACCAATTCCTTATGATGATAAGCCTCGTATTAAAGTTAACATAGAAGCTGACAAAAGATTTAATATTCCTAAACTAGCAATCGTAGCTCCATCAACAACGAAGGTGAGACGAAATGCTGATAATGAAAACAGTGAATTAACGGTCCCAGAGCGCGCTGAAACCCATCTTGGAATTATCCAGGACCCACATGCAAATAATAACATTGAACCATCAGATAAAAGAGGGAATATTCAGAAACTTGATAAAAGACAAGTTATGGACTCAGTTTGGAATCAGGAAGCGCCTGTTGTGAGAGCAACAGTTCATGGAAGTAAAGCAGATAAGAATCCAATATTGCAGTTACTACGAGCAGCTGCAGGACAAAAAACACAAAAGATTTTAGGATTAAATAGTAAAGCGTTTGATATCTTTCCTGGACCATTACCAGATGAAAATAATAACGCTGTAAATAATAATCTAGGTACAGTTACTACAGAAGCACCAGATAACCAATTAGGACCTGTAACGGACCAGATATTTGGTATCAAACATGCTCATAGCGCTAGATCACATCCACAATTATTTCATAGTAGTAGAATGCCACAGATGATGGAATCAAATCCAATGCCTGTAGGACAAATGATACCGCAACGTCATCAAATGATAGAGCAGAATCAACTACCGCAGATGATACAACAATCCCACCAGATGATGGAGGAACCACAACAGATGTTACCTGAAAATGATATGGCTAGACAATCACTGCAACAACCAATTATGCCTGAGCAAGGATATATTCAACAACAGCAAAGTCAATTTCCTGATACAAGAAATGAGATGCATGTTCCAATGCAAATGCCAGAACTGTTACCATCCAGTCGGACGATGATGCAGCCACTGCATGAAACTATGGGCAGAATGATGATGTCTCCAGTTCAACAACAAGAACCAGAAGCAGAAAGTAGACTAATGATGGAACAACCAAGACAACCAGAGATTAGGAAGCAACCACAATATTTCCAACAGAGACAATATTTAGAGCAAAGACCAGAACAGCAACAGTTTCAACCTCCAGTTCCACCAATGCAACAAGTACGATACGTTAGACAACCTCGAGAGCAATTATTTCAGCAATCAGAAGAAGGTATACTACCACAACGAAATATTGTAGAACGTCAACATGATGTATACCAAGAACCTGCAATTCAACATGATGATCCAAAGGAACAACAAACACAGGCGCAAGAAGGTGAACTAGCTGCAATACAAGATATGAGACATGCTCAGGAAGAAGAAGAACTAAATCAACTAAATGAACAGCGTCTTTTAGAACAACAGCAGAGTGATGAAGAAGCAAGGCAACGAGAAATGGGTGAAGAAATTAAACAAGAAAACGAAGCTCAAGAACGTGCAGAACTGAATGCTCAAGTGAGATCAATGAAACCAAGACATGTATTACCTTCAGTACCTTTCATAACCAACAATGTTGTTCACTTTCCACAAACTAACGAATTTGAACAGCCATCCCCATATAGTCGTAATGAAATTTCGAATATTGGTCAACAACAATACAATGCAAGAGCTTCCAGATGGCAACCTGTGCAAGGATATAGACGTGGGTACATGCCTGTACCTATGCATCATTCAAGTAATGTCCAAATGCCAATTAGAAGACAGAATCTTTTCTATCAACATCTACCAAAACCAATGTATTTGGAATCGGAAAGGAATTATTCTGATGATGATCGTAGACCAACACAAAAAACTGTTAATGTTAATGAAGGTACTGGAACAAATGGAGATGATGGTGATGATGAGGAGAAACCAGAAGTTCATGTGCATGTTCAAACAGAAAAGAAAGCAAAAATTGCAAAACCAGTTGGCTCAATCACTGTGGTTAAAGTCAAGAAAGAAAAAAAGACAAAAGGTAAAAAAAATTTCATCTTTGTTTACTGATAGAAAGAAGAACTGTTAAAAGTAGAACTTGTTGCAATGCAATAACTTCAGTCCCTGTACAAAAAGGATGCTGCATTGATACAAGTTCTACTTTGATCAACCAACAGTCTTTATGTATTTGTGAATAGGTCGATAATGGCTGTACTTTGAGATTTTAGCCAAATACATTTTAGCTTGACGCAAAATCAAAAAGAAGACATTCCATTGGTAGAAATCGACGTAACACACCCTTTATAACCAATCACATCAATCTTATTTATTATAATTGAGCAGTCACTTAATAACCTGACTTATACTCAGCCGGCAAAATCATGTTCAAAGTCAGCAAAATAACGTTAGAACAACGTTCACAGAACGTTGTTCTAACGTTATTTTGCAGACTTTGAACAGGTTTTAAAACAACAAGCATTTATATTTAACAAGTTTTCCTTCTTTTTTTAGCAGGCTCATAATTACGTACCAAGCTTAAAATCAAATTCGATATTTCATTGCTCCAACGCTTGCAGAATCTGGTTGATTTAGTAGTAGATAGTCACGTGACACAGAGTTCTTCATATAAAGTTTATTTGATCCCTCCGTACCAAGAAGAGAGAGAAGAATTCATTTCATTTCGCTGACTTTTGTTTCAGTACTAACCGTTTACTATATTTAGTTGTTCTTTGTTATTTTTGACGTTGTAAAGATCTGTTATTTCTCATGTGGACATATTTTAAATCAAATAACTTTTTAGCTATATCAAATAAGTTTGGTCCCACTTTTAAAAGTTGAAAATATATAAGTTTGATAATCCAAAGAATAGATCTGGTTAAATAATATTTTTCGCAAAGAACGTTTGTATCTTAAGCCAGATCTCCACTAGGCGAGTTTGTTCGCACGAATTCTAAGTTAAGCCATTACATTGGGTGAATTTAACCAATGTAACGGCTTCATTTACAATTCCTGCAAGCAAATTCGCCTAGTGGAGATCCGGCTTTAAGACCGTAATGTAATATAACAAATGCTCTATAATCTGGTCTTGGTTATAGTGATAAATTCATAATCTGGTCTATAATATAATTACTTAAATTGACTGGAAGTTCGTAACTTCTTTTGTTTACAAAACACACGCACTCACGAGAATAAAATATTATAACATTATTTATATTTACAAATTTAGTAGCGTCTACCCAGTGGACTAAAACTTGTTTAAAGTCCAAATTTCGCTCCAAAACCAATTTCTTTTGGCGGGGTTAAATCAACTAAAATTGACAAATTTCAACAAAAATGAATCGTTATAAAAGTTTGTTAGGTCAATGAGCTTGCAATGGATTGATTGCTTCGGTACGAATAAACCAATCCATTGCAAGATCACTGACTCAGTACTCTCCTCTGTAGATTGTATTTTGGAGACGGTCCCTAAAAATGCTAGACGCTAGCGTCTTCACAGCGGACTTTAATGTTTTTGTCCAATGGGTACAAACTCATAACTTTATTTATTTACTTACAAAAACTGGTACCCAGGTTTTCTTGAATTTCTTTTTAAAAATTACGAAAACTACTAAGAAAGCCTGGGAACGAGATTGTTAGGAAATATAAAAAGTTCATTTATCCTTTCAAAAAACAAATTATTTTCGTTTTATCTATATATTTTACATTTAATAAATGTAACTAGATGTATTAATTTTTAATATTTGAAGATATATTCTTCTAAACATATTCGTGTTTGTCTTGATTTTTGTCTCAGTTAACCAACGCTCGTTTCACATAAGAAACTCTAGAAACGAGCTTGAGTTTTTCCTTGGTATTTTTATGACGTCATGATGAGAAATCAAGATAAAATTAAAGATAAAATTAACAAAAAAGAGTAAAGGCGATTCTCTACTAGGCGAATTCGTTCGCGCAAATTCTGAATAATGCCATTACATTGGTTGAAAGTGACGCCACCTTCAATCGATGTAATGGCTTCATATTGAAGAAACAAATCTAATGCATGTAAACTCGTTGCAATATCACACCTATGCAATCATTAAATCTACGAAAACATTTGCTCCTTGCCGGCAGACGACATCGTATCAACGTTAAAACGACGTCGTTTTGACGTTGTTACAACCTCGTGTGCCCACAAGGTTATCTTTCCTGCCGGCATGAGACATTTTTTTCAATGTAATAAATACGCTGTTTTGACGTTTTTGACGTTCTGACGTCAAACAAAAACTTTTTGGCGAGGAAAAATTTATTTTTAAACGAAAATTTTGAGATGGTTTGTATTGTTTATTAATTAATATCCAGTGAGCAATAACTTGTTCAAAGTCCGCAGTAAAGTCGCTAAAACGTCGTTGAAGACGTTCTTAGTTTCTTTTCTACGGACTTTAAACAAGTTTTTGCCCGCTGGGTAGCATCTTGTGATAATATCTCAATTGAGTATGGATACTTAAAATCGTATTTTTAAGAATACACGGGGGTTTAACACATTTTTCTTTTTATTGTGTGATCACGTCATCAAAAAAAGTGCTGATGTCAGAAAAAAAATTGCTACCACTTTGTTCCTTCTATGTTTGAAAAGTTTTATCGATATGCTAAAAACCGTTATAGTTATTAGGGCGTGGTGGAATCCGCCAACAATGTTACAGAGCCCTAAAAAGCCCAGCCCTAATAGCAACTTTAGTTTCCCTGATTATTCTGATCTTTATTTTCGTGTTTGAATGGTTTCACAGCGTGGAAGACTACCGAATACACAGTCCGAATACGGACTTATACGTGTCTGTATTCGGTAGACTTTCATGCGGTGTTTATTGTTACCATTATTTTATTTTTTTGAACTGTCTAAACTCTGGAGTAAATTTAAAAGAACGGAACAATTGTGCATAATGTACCCAGATAGCAGAAAGGCACACAACGCCGGATCAACGTCGATACAACGTTAAAACAAAGTATCTGGAGAAACTGTTTTTTTTGTGTGTTGCTACTGTGATAATTCATATTTTCCTGGAGTTTTTTTGTTTTTGGTTTTTTTGCGAAAATCAACGGAGATTTCTAGTTTTGATTATTTACACTTTCATACATTGTACATTCAAACGCGACTGTGAAACGTAACTCTACAATCAAGGTTATGAATTATGATAAAACTCGTAAATTTTAAGGAGTAATATTCACCTCAAGCAAAACATAAATGCCAAAAACAACTATGAGAAGTCCCTAGAGATTTATCGAGTAGACTTAAGACTTAGTAAAAGCAAAAGTAAAAATTTAAGGCTTATTGTCAAAGTTGAAATTCAGAATTTTTGCACGAATTTCTCTTTTTACCAAATATTCATGACCACAATTGTAGTTTTAAGTGTTTTTTAACAATTTTAAGGGCCTACTTACTGAAAGTTTCTTAATTTTGTACCAAAAAAAGAGTTTTTTTTAAATGTTTATAATTTTTTTTTACGCTTAAAATAGTCAATCCGAATTCGAACATCGATTTCTGACACATTTCATTTGGCAAAAGTTCGTTGTGTGTACTTTTTTTTTTTGGTTAGGGTGTCCATTCACTTATTTATGAACTACATACACTTTATTAGTACTTTTTAGTAAATTCATTCACGTATGACAAGAACAACTTTTCGTGGAATATATTTGCAGTACTAAATGTTTATTAATTTTTGGGGATCTTAGAAGCAGGTTTCTAATAAACGAGTTTCTTATATAAAAAAAAAACGTGTATGTCTTATCAACATCGAAAAGATGTCATTTTGACGTGACGGCATAAAACAACCTCTTACTTTTACGGCGTTGATAAAACATGGGAAGGATGCATAAATTCGGTATATTATTTGAACTGGCGTCATATCCGTTTTGACGTTTATTCAGTACGGAGTAGTTACACAAAAAAAGAAGCAAAAAGAACCGTGCGTGTTTAGGAAAAGAACAGACATATTAATCAGCAAAGTAGATATATCTCCAATATACAAACAACAACAGAGATAAAATCAGCTTCGATGTTGTTGTTTTATTCTTCAAAAACTTGAACCGAAATAAGATAATGAGGCAGATAGTAAATATAAATAACTACGTTTATCGACGTCAGTTAAACGTGATGTATGACGAGATAAACATGGATATAAAACACGAACATTTGTGGACATCTCAAATATAGCAATACTCCTCACAGATATAAACGAGCTCAAAGTCCGCAATAAAGAAGCTAGAACAAAATCTTCAACGCTTTTCTAACTTTTTTACTGCTGACTTTGAACAAGTTTTTACCCACTGGGCTCAATCAAATGTCCTTAATAATTCTGTGACGGTCACTTGTCTTTATAATAATTTGACAGTCATTCCCAACCTCGATCCCAGGGCTTCTTCTCTCTTGACGTCTAAATTTGTGAAAACGTCTTCAGTTAAAAATAGAAGAAGCGCTAGGATCGAGGTTGAGTCATTCCTTCAAAATTTTGTGCTTTGTGATTGTAATTTTTTCCAGATAATTTTAAGAACAAATACATGGAAACGAAGCTGCTGCTCAAAATAGAAACGTATTGCAATGCAATAACTTTCATTTGATGCAAAGACTGCAAAAAAAAAATTATTGCATTGCAACACG
This sequence comes from Neoturris breviconis, assembly GCA_032360805.1. Lineage (NCBI taxonomy): Eukaryota > Metazoa > Cnidaria > Hydrozoa > Anthoathecata > Pandeidae > Neoturris > Neoturris breviconis. Next base: position 36,270 of record JAULBZ010000195.1, read on the forward strand.
TTTCTACTTTGAACAGCCAACACCAACCTCGTTCCCAGGGCTTCTTGCCTTTTCGAAACACGGGAGAGCCGCTCTTCCGTACAGTGGAGGCCACGAAACAGTTTCCTTTAAAAATCTGGAAAAGAGGGGGTACGAAATCTTAGGAACAGAATGATAACGTTAGAAGGCTGCAATATAATTTTGGGTATTTCAAAGGGATATGAATACACACAAGTCTAACTTCCTCCCAGATGATGTGTTTTTATCATTCAAGACTTTCACTTCCCGCAAAAATTATTTCTAGTCGAATGCAACAAAAAACTAAGTTCACAGCTTTCTTCTAAAAAAAGACTTTTAATAACCGAGTTTTTTAATAGCCTTGTTTTGAGCTCATAGAGTTGCGTTTTCAAAATGTTATGCTAAACCGCAGAATTGTTGTCCAAGAACGCTGCGCTTTATATTTAATTTAAAAAATCGTTATTTGTCCTATAATGACGTCAAAAATGGCCACATTTGATCGAAAAAAACGTGAATTTGAAAGTTAGTGTCAATTTTGATGTAAATATGTCACCCTTATTACAATATTTTCATCTGGAAATATGCTGTCATAATGATGTCTAAAACGGCAATATTTGGCCGAACTGTTTTTGCCCTTTAGTGTTACTTATCACGTAAGTATGACACCTTTAAAATTGTGTACATTTTTAACATCAACATTAAAATTAAGCCTATATATTTTAACTAACGTAGCAAAATCTGACTACGTATTTTTTTGTATCATAGTTTTTTTGCGCCTCAAAAAACTAAATTAGACCACAGTTACCTAATTGTTGTCTTACATTGTTCAAATCTCAATGTAAATTCTCATGTTACTAAAATATCCGTTGAAATATGTTATGATGTACCTTTAAACAAAGACAATTTAAAAACTGAAAATTTCAGGTCATACAACAAGGGTCATACAACAAAAGCATCAGAAATTCTTAAATTAAAATTAAAATATACTCCACTACCTTACTCACTTTGATACTGTTCTCCTATACATTTTTTAGTTATCA
>JAULBZ010000196.1:0-27115 GCA_032360805.1 Neoturris breviconis
GACATTTTTAGACTCTGAAATTTTCTGAGTATGTTCAGTGTGTGTCACTTATCCATTTGACATAGAAATTGAAAATTAGACCAAAAAAGGTGATTATGTACCTTTAAGGCCATCGTTTTAAACACCTGGATAATGGGCACTACCAATTTTGACTAAAACATGATTTCACAATAATTACAGACATTTATCATTTATCATGTGAGGTTTACAGTGCTGATCTAAGAGCTGACTCTAAGGGTTCTGTGAATTTCTTACCTAATATAACTTCTGGAGATCTGTAGAAACGACTTTGAATATATGTATACACTGAAAAAAATAATGAATATTTGATTTTAAAAATAAACCCTTGCCTGAAGATCAACGAGGTATGTACCTAATGAAATAAGTGCCCAAATATGCGCCGAGAAAAAGACTGGATCAACGATCATGAAACTGGCACGTTCCTTCTTCAGCAGAATGAAGCCTGCCAGCACACGACGTCGGAACTACATCGACGTCATTTGGATGTTGCTGCAATGTGGTTCCGACGACGTGTTCCCACTGGGAAGCAGTTAATCGTTTTCATTATTTTATGAAAAAGACTATATCCAGCTGGCAAAAACATGTTCAAAGTCAGCAAAATAACGTTAGAGAGCAACGTTCAAAGAACTTTGTTCTAACGTTATTTTGCTGACTTTGAACAGGTTTTTGCCGGCTGGGTACTATGAACCTTATTTGGAATTCTCTTTCGAAGATGATGGAGATACTGAGAAATGTTTTTGAAGATGATGGAGATAACGAGAATCGCGATGATGACGGATATAATGCTGTATATTATTTTGTAGATAATAGAAATTCGATTGTTTTGAAGATGATGGAGATATTGAAAATTGTTTTAAAAATGATGGATATACTAAAAATTGCACTGAAGATGAGACTGAAATTATATATAAAAATGATACTGTATCATAGTAAAAATGATAAGCACTGTATAATATTTGCAAGCGATGGGAGCATAGTAATTTAAAGCCCGATGCTATGTCAAAAAAATCACTCTATAGTCCAGCGGGCAAAAACTTGTTCAACGTCCACCGTATACGTTAGAATAATGTTTTATTAACGTTGTTCTAGCGTCTTTACTGCGGACTTTGAACAAGTATTTAACTAAAGGGAAACATTTTTTACCTTTCTGATGCTCATAACAGCTTGATCCAAAATCTATGACTTTTATTGCAGTAGAACCTCGCTGCTTCAGTAGTATATTCTCTGGTTTCAAATCACAATGGATAATTTTAGATTTATGCAATAAACGAAGACATTGAAGAATAGATATAGAAAATCTAAAACAAAATATTTATAATAGTAAGTTATTCCACTCCTGATTGTAATAAGATCAAATAATTACTGCGGAGGAGTGGTTTATGAGCAAAGAAAGCCTAGAGCAATGCTCAGAAATGCCTCCTCCCCTGTGATTCTTTGCTTATATATCAACCACTGTACTAGTCATGTTGCGGGTCAAGGTAAGAAAATATAGAAAATATAGAAAATCTAAAAACGAAATATTTATAATAGTAAGTTATTTCACTCCTGATTGTAATAAGATCAACTAATCACTGCGGAGGAGTGGTTTATCAGCAAAGAAAGCCTAAAGCAATGCTCGAAAATGCCTCCACCCCCGTAATTCTTTGCTCATATATCGACCACTGTACTAGTCATGTCGCGGGTCAAGGTAAGTCAATTTAGTCTTTGTGAAGAGAAGAATCAATACATAATTGGTTGCTGCCCTCGAATGAAAAACAAGATCATTAATTAAGTACTCTTCTTCACACAGGCATTAGTATCACAGAAAGGTGTCAAGTTTGGTTGACTTCTCCCCATGCACTCCAATATATTTAGTGAGGCCGTACCATAACCAATATAATTGCTAGGCAAGCCAACACTCATCCAGAGGTGAAGTCCGGAAGTTATATTCAGGCTTGCTTGGAGAAAGAAAAGTACTTTAATCTGATATAGGCTTCTTCACATCAGAGAACATAACTATCAGCTTCAGTGCTGGAAATAAGAGTAAATAACAAGTGTCGAGGACTGATTTTTTGGCATAGCTTCATGCTAAAAACACTGAAGCTATGCTTAAAAATCTCTCTTCCAAAGTAATTATTTACTCTTATTTTAAGCCCTGAGCTTGTTGATATACCAAGACTCTATCCAGTGGGCAACGTTAGTAGTAAAGACACTAAAACGTCTTCAGTTCTATTATTTTAACAAAATTTAGTCATTCTATTTTAACACTTCTGTTCAAAGTCCACAGTAAAGACGCTGAACTAGCATTATTGGTTTATTCGGTCAGGGCTGGTGGCACCAGGGGACATGGCATGTCCTCCCACCTCCCCACTTATTTACAAAGTAAAATTCTAGAAAAGTTTTATTTTTTTAAAAAATTGATTTTACAGTCATTTAGTCACTATCATAGCCCTTCAACTTTTGAAAACGTATAGCCAGCCAGCACAAAAAAAACATCAATTGTAAAGATCGTAGACTCTTTAAACATTCAAATACAAACAGCAACTGGATTTCTTACCTTTTTATAAGCGTCAAACTGAATCCTTGAAAATTATTTTTCTTTATCAGTTCGTAGAGATTCATTCTAAATGAAAGATAGGGATGATCAGATAGTATCTGTGAAGAAGGGTAAACTCGTAATTTGATTAGTTCCTTCCATATGAACAACCAATCAAATGCAAGATTGTTGACTACTCTGCAGTATCAAATAAGCAGGAGGGTACGAGGGTACCCACCCAAACCCCAATTTATATTATCTTAACAATAATAATGGCAGTTATTCATCTAACAGAAAGAACAACTTACCCTAATAATTCAAATGATATGCACAAGTGGTTTCTAGAAGTAAAAAGAACATACATATCAGGTATAGAATCGTTTGTTAGAAGTAATTTCACTCTGTTATAATCAACCTATCGTAAAGAATTAGAATGCTGCAGTAAATATTTGGAACTTACCGAAAATAAAAATAATCTTTCATATGTATAATATTATGTGCCTTTTCACGATCCTAAAATAATATTTCATATTAAGTATGATGTAAAAAAAAAACATTTACAGAGAAGAATACTGAGTCAACGATCTTGCAATGGATTGGTTTCTCCATCACAAAGAAACCAATCTATTGTAAGCTCGTTGACCTTACAACGCTCTGTATATTTTTATTTTTGTTGAATATTTGGTAAATCTAGTTTTTTTCCGACTACTAAAAAGTTGTTTTGGAACAAACTTTTGAGATGGTTTCTCCTCCACAGTGATTTTTCTCTTATTTCCACCACTTTTATCCTCATCTACACATAATGCAAGATTTTCACAACATAAAATCAGAGAAGCTTAGAACCGAAAGAAGAATGACAGAGTGTAACTGAAAGAAAGTTAAAATACATTTCCAGGATTAAAATAACATGGCTGAAATCTCTCTTCCACAGAGATAACCAGCAGTTATTTTAACCCCTGCATTTTCTTACACAAATTAAGACAATACTTGCAGAAAAGGGTTTTAAAAAACACTCCTCCACAGGAGATGTTTGTCAGTTATTTTCATGCACATAAAATAAATCCCTGAGATTTAGTTCAATAACAATAGAACATTGTTTGAGTTCATGTAGCTTTAAACAAGAGAGTACTTAAAATCATGTAATGCTTTCAACCCTCCCCCCCATCCATAACTTTTGATGCACAATTATTTTTCAATCATAAGAGAGAAAAAAAATATATATTTTTTTACCACCTGTCAGAAACTTGGTTACTAAGGGAAAATTATCCCTAGTTACCAAAAAAAAATTATTTCAAAATGATCCTAGGAAAAGTCCTCAAATTTCTAGTCGTATAAGCCATTCATTCAAAAGTTATGTAATAAAGTATAGGAGGGGGGTTGAAGCAACCCCCACCCCACCCCCACCCCAGTAGGAATAGGGTTAATGCATCCAATCAATTTGAAGATCTTTGACTCAATGCTCTCCTTTTACAGAACAAATAGCATAAAGTTCATCAATTGGGGTAACAACCTGTTTCTACAGCTTATTATTGTTTTACAGTTTGCTTAGGTAAAATATAAATTGTTTCATGAAAAAGCTCTTAAAATTTCCTTTCTAATCGATATACATTTTATAGTTCTGAATCATGTTCATTTCGGAAAGAGTCGGTTAATACTTAAAATTTCATGAAATTTGACATCAAACATGGTCCCCCTACAAAAACAGAAAATCTGTAAAGCAATACATAAAAGTAAAAATATATACTAATTGAAAGTAAAACAAGGTTCTGGAGTAATGTAATTGAATTACAATTATTATTCGCAACATGGATGCTGGTACAGTTATCAGAACATAATCATAATGAAAAAGAAATTACAAAAAAAGAAAAATCAACTTTTTGATTAGTAAAGGTCAAATGAATGGCAGCATGACTGAAGACCATTTTTTACTTTCGAAATTTTCCGCAAAACGGAAACAGAATAGAAAATGCGCATTAATTATGTGTGATGTCAATTTCTACTAATGGTATATCTATAATTTCTTTCTACGTGTGCGCAATATCTTTTTTAAGTTTTGTAGCAGATGTTCTGAAATGATTGTGGGAGAGTTTAGATAAGCTTAAATCACTAAATGAAGGATAAAAACAGTTAATCTAATGGATTTATTTGATTAGCACAGTCCCCTGAATTGAAGGTGGTAATTGAGCCTTTCTGAGTATAATTTTACAGCCTAGAGACTGCAAAAAAGATTGTCTTTGATTTAACAACTATTGCAGAAATTTAAAAATGTCTATAAGAGGTTCCTAAATTAACAAAGCTTTTGCTATTTCCTATAGGTATTATACCATACACTATGGTAAAACTATTAGGACTGTTGAATGTGGAATTTACACATACCTTCCTTCTTAAAGAGTCAAGAATTTTTACTTCTACAAGAGCCTGATGATGAAATCTAAAAATACATCACACACAATGTGTAAATGGAATCAAGTAAGACATGAGCTAAAGTATTCAATATAAGGACAAACAGGAAGTGTTCAAAATAAGATTAAAGAACCACTGTAAGGGAGTGATTTTTGAAAATAGCTTCAGGGTACAAATCCTGAAACTATGCTCAAAATTCACTCCTCCACAATGATTATGTATGTCATCTTAACAACTGACACTTAGATAAATTTTCAAGAAATTGCTATGGTATGAGAAACCAATCAATTTGCTGCTTAATATAATAGCAAATAACCACTGTGAAGGAGGGATTCTAGAGCACAGTTTCAGTCGTTTTAACTTAAAGTAACTCTTAAAAACACTCCATCACAGTGATTATTTACTCTTATTTTGATCGCTTGCTTATCATCAGTTGGGTCATCAGTTGGGGTACAAACAAAAATAGAATGGGTGAATGAAGCAATACTACTATTTTTCTCACAAAATCTCTCTAATAAAACAAGCGCCTAAGAATAAATATTCAATTCATTGGGGAAATAGCATTAATCATTTATTAACCTGAAGATAATGCTTAAAACTGTAGTAGTTAATTAAGCTTATTATTTATGCACGTTTTGTTTTACAAGAACATAGTATAATATAACCACATAAAGGCCGTTTTTCACTTCAGAACATTTTCTGCGAAACAGAAACGGAATGCAAAATGCGCACACAAAGAAAGTATAGACATTGCATTGGTAGAAATTGACTGACATCACACATCGTGACATTGTGCGATGTCAATTTCTACCAATGGAATGTCTATAATTTCTTTCTACGCATGCGCATTTTCCGTTCCGCAAAAAAAATCAGAAGTGGAAAACAGCCTTTAGGCTTGCATATGCTAAAAATTAAGAACAAGTTAAGAAGATTTTAAGGCTTTAAGTCAATAAGGAACAAAATATTTATTGATATATAATATTTTTTTCTTCGCATAACAGATTACAGCAATTATTATTTCCCTATCATCGAATTCAGCAAACAATATTCCAGGCAGAACCTTTTTTTCTGCCAAAAACCGTGTAAAAACCAACCTTAACCCTATTCAGGCTGGGCTTTTTGGGGCTCTGAATAACCGGGGTGTGCTTTTACGTTGAATACTTCAAAAACATAATCCCACTGATACCTTTTCTTATTCCGAATGATTTTTATTGCAACATATTCTTTTAACTTATGATCATAAGCTTTGATTACTTGTCCAAATGACCCTTTCCCAACCAGATCAACAACTTCATATCGGTATGAAACGTGATCTCTTAACACACGGATATAACCACCATTTTCATCATCATAACCTAGTAAATAAGAGAAAATAATCACTATGGAGGAGGAATTTTGAGCAAAGTTGCAGACTTTATCACCTGAGGGTAACTTGAAGATATGCTCAAATATCACTCCTCCACAATAGTTCTTTGCTGTTATTTGGACACTGATAAAGTATCTGTGGACTAGACATAATGTAAACACTCTTTTAAAGATCACTAATGCAGAAACCAACCAACTACACAGTGGTCAAAATAAGAGCAAATAATCACTGTGGAGGAATGATTTTTAAACATTGATTTAGGCTACAAAGTCTGAAGCAATGCTCAAAATTCCCTCCTCCACAGTGATTGTTTGCTCGTCTCTTGAACACTGCAATTACAAAATTGCTTGTTAAATGTATCATTCAGACTTTAGCAAGGTTTAAACGTTTTGATTAATCAGGCTGGATTTTATCTACCATCTTGATAAATCGGTTATCACAAAGAAACCAATCAATCGGCATAATATCCTCATTCTTCACAATTTCAGTTAACTTTAGTTAAAATACAGAAGAAATACCGAAGAAACCAATCAATTGCAAGCTTGTTGAATAACACACATCTGTAGTTTTATTTTTGTTGAATTTCATCAAAATTTAATTTCTTCCAAAAAAAAGTGTTTGAAATATCAGTAAGTAATCACTGTGGGGGAAGGCTTTTTGAGAATAGTTTCAGGCTTTGTAGCTAGAAGCAATGTTCAAAAATCCCCACAGTGAAAAACTGAAAAAAATTACTTCTAAAACAAAACTATTCGACTAGTTTCTTTCGTTGCACATCTAACTCGTGGAATTATTTATCATTATCTTTCATCTTTGCAAAGTGTTTTCTTCTTTTGTAGCTCTCCCTTGCAGAGAGCGACTTGTTAAAAAAATTTAAATAAATAAAATAAAATAAACTTTGAAATGGTCCAGTACATCAGGGCTCAAAATAACAGTCGGTCATCACTGTGAAGGAGAGAATTTTCAGAATATTTTCAGCCAACTTGGCTGAAAATATTCTGAAAATCTCTCCTCCACAGTGATGACCGGCTGTTATTTCAAACCCTGGTACATTCAACATTTAATCTATCTTTAAGCCAAACAAGCGTGGTTTTCTTACCATTATTCATGGGAGCACCAGGTACACCTTCAATTTTCTTTGCATCTAACCCTAGATACCAGACTTCTGGATAGTCTAAAATTTCAGCTTGTTCGAATGTTGTTAGATGATCTTTAAACATTTTCATAGATCCTGTGATAAGAAAAAACAAGACTAAATTAAAAAAGGTATGAAAGTAGGTGTCCATCAAACCTTGACACCACCTGTGGCGGAGTGTTTTTGGGTAGTTTCAGCTACAATCCATACTCAACAACACTCATAGGTGATGTCTTACATTTACTTTGAGGCTTTCACCAGGACTCGAAATAATAGCCGGCCATCACTGTGGAGGAGAGATTTTTCAGAATATTTTTAGCCAAGTTGACCGAAAATATTCTGAAAAATCTCTCCTCCACAGTGATGATCGGCTGTTATTTCGAGCCCTGCTTTCACATACTTACAACAATGACAAAAATAGCTGTGTTACAACACATAAATGCACAATGAACCAATCAATGATAAGCTCTTCAATAAACACTACCCCATGATTCAATTTTTGAGAGAATTCAGCCAATTATAAATCTGGTAAGGGAGCATCTCTAAAATACATTCCCAGGGGAAGAGTGCTGAATTAACAATTTTGCAATTGACTGGTTTCTTCGTAATCAATTGCAAGCTCGTTGACTTAACACTCTTCATCGTAGATTTTCTTTCTCAAAGTTATTGATTTTAAATTCTTTCAAGCTGCTATAATATCTGCTTTTTAAAACAAATTTTGGAGATGGCTCATAAATAGGAGTTTTTCACAGGCATGGAGATGGTACCTAACAGTTTGAAATGAATAATTTAGAATTTTAGGAATCCCTGCAGAGAAAAGTTTAATCCAGAAATTATGTTATTAAACACTTCTGGCTTACATTTAACCACTGTGAAGGAGGGACTTTTATTAAATATAGCTTCAATCACTGACGATTTTTACAATGAAATGCTAATCTTACCCGCAGGTGTTATTGGCCACTTATCAGTAGTTATAGGTTCAATTTCACTATGACTTTTACGATCGCTATAAAAAAAAGAAGAACTCAAGTTAGACTTAGCATGTAATCCTTGCAACACACACTATACTTTACCGAAACATGACATTTTTTGAATGTAAAATAGATGTTGTTTTAACGTCATAACATTTTATGTTGAAAAAATGTCACAATTTTCAGAAATTTTCAACCAATGATGATCAGCAATTATTTTATCCCCCGGTCATATGGTCATACTCACTCTAGTGTATCCCTAAAAATAACTGCCGGGTATCACCTGTAGAGGTGTGTTATTACTATTATAGTTTCAGTATTATAGCTGAAAACTATACCCCAAAAACACTCCTCCATAGGTGATGCCAGATAATTATATACAGAGTTGACAGCAATATCTAAGTGGAGGAAGGGTTATTGAGCATACCTTTAAGCTTTTTAGCTTAAAACTATGCTCAAAAAACACTCCTCCAAAGTGAGCACTGCATGTTTATCACTTACATTTGTTGCAAAGGAATATCATTATTTACAACACTTTGAGCAGGATTATGAGTCTAGAAAAAATAGTAAGGGTGATAACAATAATGCTCAAAATATATGTAATGCTTGAAGCTATACTCCAAAATCACTCATCCGCAAAGACTACTATTTTTATCTTGTGCACCAAGTATGTAAAATGATCTGTCTTACTTGCATATCATAAAAGGCTTGAATAATCGCTCCCAAGAATTAGTGCCCCCTTCAAGAAATAAATATTTAATTATTAACAAGCATCTCCCTTGATAAGGTATCCCTCCTCATTCAAGCAGTCGGATGGATCTCATCAGCTAATACTAGTATTTATCTCAGATAAGCACGCCATCTCCAAAATTCATAAATCATTTGACCTGATATTGTCATGTATTTCAGAATTGACCGGCACAGTACCTCAATGGTCAAAACAAGAGTAAAATAATCACTGGGGAGGAGGGATTTTTGAACATAGCCTGAAGATATGCTCAAAAATCCCTCCTCCATAGTGATTATTTTACTCTCATTTTGACCACTGTAACTGTGTATCTAACAATTTGTACCTTTGCGGCATCATAGAGAGTTACAGAATTTGACCCAGTGGACAAAAACTTGTTCAAAGTCTGCACAGTAAAGACACTGATTAATTGATTTAATTAATACTCTTGAATATGTATTCACCAAATCATTGTATCTATTTCTACGCCATCTAGGACAGGCCGTATTTGTAGTACTTCTGTAAAACATCTTATTTCTTATGGATCTTTTTAGAGTACATACCTACTCTGCTAATTTCTTTATCTCAGCTTATGAGAATTAGCTATTGTAAAATGTTTCTTAACTTTTTAAGAAACATCTCTCATTACCGCTTTCAGTATCCTTACATGAAACTGTGTTTGCATTTTGTAATGGCCTTCATATTGCCATTGCAAACTTTGCAAGGCTCTGTTTTCTTTCTTTGTTTCTTCCTAATTATTTCCTGGGGAACAGTGCACAAAGAAAACAATCAATTACAAGCTCACTGACTCTTCATCGTAGATCTTTTTTTTAAAATTTATTGAGAATCTCCATTACCCACTGCACCTTCCTTATATACTCAGAGCAGAATTCTAGATAAGTTAGTTTACTATTTTATTGCAAAAGAAAGTCTGCTTTTGCAAAAAAGATGCCTTCCATTGTCCATTTGAATCATTGATTATTACTTATTTACTACTTTAAACTTTGTCTTGCGGTCAATCAATGTGAATCAGCGCCAGTTCATCTTTCGGCCATGAGAAATGCAGGAAGTAAGAAAGAAGGTTTGTTTTTTTATAGCACTTTTCTTTCCAAACAGGCCTTTCCATATTGCAAATGATTCATTAGGGGGAAGAGAATCACAAGGGATTCGATAAAGATAAGGTTTAATATCAGGTTTAATAATAATGATTCTTGACCAACAAACATATTTTTAAATATTATCAATTTCACAAACCATTGCAAAAAACTCCGAACCTACACTCTCAAAAATGATGCGAAAAGATTTCAAAAATTATAATTGCCAAAATTTTAACATTCATATTAATACACAAAAGAAGAATTGATCCCTGTGATTTTGTGGAAACTTAAAGTTTAGTGGATTTGCCAATGTAAATGACGGAAACAAACCTCAATAATGATGTCATGAATTAGAAGGAGCAATTTTAAGTACTGGCAAAACATGCCGAGAAGGAGGGTTTGGGTGGTAGGCTTAACCCTATTTCAACCAGGCTTTTTCTAGATAACCTTTTTCCTTTTTGATTTCGATTTTAGACATTGTGTTGCTCTTTTTAAAATCGGAAAAATCGGGGAAAACGGGTTAGTCACATGACCAAAACTTTTAGAAATCTTTCTTTCGAGATTTCATGTAACTTGAATAAGTTTCACGTGAGTGTTATTTTTAAGCATAAGTTATTACGAAATAACGAATAGTTGATTTATATGGAATTTTCCTATGTAGAAATAGGTGATCTCAGGTTATGACTATATTTTTTGATACACTGACGTAATCAAGCTGAAATTTTCACAATTTGGGTCAGAAACTTTCAATATTATTGCTTTAGTCATTCAGACGTTATAAATAAAAATGTGACAAGGGGACAGACTTCATACCGAAGAAACCAATCAAATGCAAGCTCCTAAAACTGTTCATTATAATTTCATTTTTCTAAAATTTATTGATTCTGGCTTGTTTAAAGCTGCTAAAATATCTATGGAGGATGCCCATGTTAATGAATGCTATATATTCTGCATTGTCTTGAATCCTGATGCTTTATTATAAAATAGCAAAGTGTTAAATAACTGCTGGTCAATACTACGGAGGAAAGATTTTTCGGATTATTTTTCACCCAAATTGACTCAACTGAAAAATCCGGCCACAGTGATGAAAGACAGTTATTAAAACCCTTGAAATAGTTGGTTACATTTCAACATAAAAAACATGGGATAACTCTACAGTGCTTAAAACTGGAACAAATAATCTAAATTCGGAAATATTACAAAGCTAAATTCAAAATATGAATATAGATTTTGATAGAATTAAGTAATGAGTACAGTATCCCAAGTCACTTACGTAAAGTTTGTAAAATCCTTCTTCACTAGTTTTCTGTTTAATAATATTTCCGCAAATAAGCTGTGCAATAGCTAATTTCAACATTGTATTTATCCATGGGAAAAATAAACCAAAACAAAAATTTAAAATTGTCAACCAATATGATTATTATCGAAAATGATTATTATCGAAAAATAAAAAGAGATCGAGAAATTAGTTTTTAGTTTTTCCCAAAAAATATAAATATTAAAGTCACACGATTGGCAAGTGTTAGCCCAGTTTTAATTTCTGTACATTAGAAAACTAACACTCTTCTTCATAGAGCCTCTGTAACAACAGCATGTATTTTTGTGAAATGTATAATACTCAAATAAAAAAATAAAAACTAAGGAGAGCAAACAATCGTTGAGGAATGAATATTGTATTAATAGAGTAGAAGAAGAAACAAAGAATTAAAAAAGGCATATGTTTGAAAAAGTTTTTTTTTTCATTGGCAGTCAGATTGAAAATTAAAATTGAAGAAAAATGCAATAAAATATTTAAACGTTCTTTTAACATTAAAATTAAAATAAGAGAAAAAAAATAGGGAGAGATATATATTATGAATAAATAATTTAACTTGATTGTTGAATCAAATTAAAAGTGACTACCCAGTCGGCAAAAACCTGTCAAAAGTCAGCAAAATAATGTTAGAACAACCTTCAAAGAACATTGTTCTAACTTTATTTTGCTGACTTTGAACAGGTTTTTTTCAGCTGGGTAGTAGACTAGATAACCCAGTGGGAAAAACTTGTCCAAAGTCATCAGTAAAGACGAACAACATTGTTCAAGTAACTTATACGTTGAACAAGTTTTTGCCCATTAAATGTTTAAAGAAATACCTCTGTATTTAACCATAACTTCTCAAACAACTCGAGTAAGTTCCACGAAGGAAAGTCAAACGTCTTCATACTGATACAAAATTTATTTGATTTTTTTATTTTGTTTTTCTATAAAGTCGAACACTCAAACAATATAACAAAAAAAAACACATAGTCAATTATTTATCAATTTTGAAACAGAGCTCATAATAGAAACAAATAATCACTGTAGAGGAGTGATTCATCCATAGTGAATATTTTCGCCAGCGAGCGTTGGGTTTTATTCTGAATTAACTAATTCTAACTTTTTAATACTAACTTTACTCTTGTAAAAGAGGGAATTATCCAGAATTCAAAATATCAACAAATAACCACTGTGGAGAAAGAGGTTTTGAGCATAACTTCAGACATTTTAGCCTGAAGCTATGCTCAAAATTCACTATTCCATAGTGATCGTTTCCTCCTATTATTCCAACAATGTGTGGTTGCACGGGGATGCGAGGAAGTGTTGCTTGAGCATAGCTGCAGGATACTACAAAAGCCTGAGGCCATGCTCAATAATTCCTCTTTGTAGGGATTATTTGCTCTTATTTGGAACACTGTAAACAACAAAAAATCTTGCTGTTGATTCCTTTTCTTGTTATAACCAACCAATCATTTGGAAGCATGTTCGCATAACATTCTTCTTTGAGACAGTGTTTGAAATAAAACCAAATAATCAATGTGGAGGAGGGATTTTTGAGCTTAGCTTTAGGCTTCTTAGCCTGAAGCTATGCTCACAAAAAACAGTGATTATTTTGTTCATATTTTTCCAACATGGTGTGGTTGCATGGGATTCCAGTTTAAGAAGAAAAAAATTGTCTGTGATTTATATGACCTAACTTTTATAATATTCCCAAGGGGAAAAAACTTGTTCAAAGTCAGCAGAACAATGTTGAAAACTTTGTTCTGCCATCTTTACTGCAGACTTTGAACAAGTTTTTGCTCACTAGGTTAACCTTTCTTTAATAAAACATTAAGAGAAAGCTTTAAGAGTGCTAATATTATTTTACGTTATCTTTTTTTTTTAAATACAATTTTCCTCAGGTCTTTTAAACTTCTGGATAGCACACATTTATTATTATTATTACTACTCTTTATCTTGAGAGAGATGCACCTGCTGTATGTTATTATGTCTGTTATTTTTTCCTTATGGCTCCGATGAAATTAAAGGTTTGATAACTTTACCCACTGATATAAAAATCTGTAAAAACGGCTCTGCAGGCAAGTTTTTTTCTATCTTTGCATGAAATAATACACTCTTTGTTTTTTATAACGGTAGTTGAAATAAAAGCAAATAATCATTGTGGAGGAGGGATTTTTGAGCATAGCTTCAGGCAGTTGAGACAACATACAAAGTAATATGCAGAATCAAGATCTGAACAAGCCTAATATAACTGCTGACATTACCTGTGGAGGAGTGTTTATTGAGCATAGTGTTCAGCTTGTTACATTCAGGCTCGTAATCTACAGCGATTATTTGTTCTTCTTTGGACAATGGTTAGAATTTTATAAGAACATTATCTTTGAAAAAATTAAGAACATCTTAAAAAAACATCTTCACGCTGAAATTCATTTTATATCTAAGAAGAAGAGGCTCAAAATTATTGAGTATTTTTCATTGCTAACTCGAAAAAAATAGGTTTTTATCGCATTTACAAGAATGCAAAATAGTTACAATATACTGCACGAAGACATTCAGCTCTGGAATGAATGAAATCAGCAACAAATGAAATCCACAAACCAAATGAAATATTTTCTAATTATGAACTTCTTTTTTTCTTTTTTTTGAAGACAGCCCATTTGAATAGTATATTTTGAATAAAAAAAGTAGACAAAATTCAAGCATTCCGCTTCACAATGCAGGTTGACATCATTTCAAAAATATTGAAGATAAACATTTGTTATCTATACTTCTATTTTTGCAGCATCGACAAATTACTTTTATTCAAAAATATGTAAATAAAGAAATCAACCAAAAACATTTAGTTTGATTGACATTAATTCATGGTTCGATAAATTCATTAAATGGCTTTAGTTCTCTTAAATGATGTCAATGTCACATGTTTATTTTAACAGCAATAAAATCCGTATTCTAATTTCTTATTCTTGCAGCGTCAATAAATCGCTTTTATTTAATTCCACAACCATTCAACTGCTGACGCATGCAATTTCATAGAGTGTGCAATACCATAGTGGATCAGATCGTTATATTAACAAACGTTTATCTTTAATATTGCAAACTGAAAAAAGTTGCCATTTTTTTAAGAACATGCAGCCTCAATCAAATTTGTTATAATTCTCACAAAAAATAAAACAATAGGACCATTTCCACAGTATTTAGGAACCATCTCAAAATTTCATTCCAAAATCAACAGAAGGGTGTCATGGATTGGTTCCTTGGATTGGATTTGCAGGTTGAAGCTATGCTCAAAAATCACTCATCCACAGTGATTATTTGGTCCTTTTTCAACCACTGGTAAGCATAATCTAATCAATGTCTCAAAAATAAGATACATGGAGAAGAGTGCTGAGTCAACAATCTTATAATGGATTGGTTTCTTCGTACCATTACAAGCTTGTTAACATAACACCCTTCTGTATCATTTATGTTGAATTTGGTTGAATTTCAAAAATAAAATATACAGAGGAGAGCGTAAAACATCCCTCCTCCACAGTGATTATTTACTCTCACTTCACTTCTACACTGCATACCCACTGGAGCTTGAGATTTTTAAAGAATTGTTGAAAGATGTTGTATCAACGATGTCAAAGATGTTGGGTCAACAAAAAATATTTACTGGACAGCTAAAAACTATGCTCAAAAAACACTCCTCCACATGTGATGTCCAACAGTTATTTTAAAGCTTGTTATAGGTAGCAGTGGTTGAAATAAGAGTGATTAACCAAACTTAACTGCAGCAAAGTGATTTTTGAGCATAGCTTCAGGCTAGAGAGAAAACATTTCTAGACCAAATAATATTTTCAGGCGAAAATTTCTAACATTATGTTAAAAACTGAAAAAAAATTTTTTAAATAATTAATCATGCTTGCCACCTCTTCTATGCAGGTGTTTTCAGATGATATTATATGAAATTTTCCAACAACCAAGTGCGATACACTCTCACATGGTGTGTTGGAAATAACAGCATATAAACCACCAAATTCCAAGAAAACTAAGAGATCAATTTCATTATTAAATTATATTGTAAAATTTGGGTGTTCTGGGACTATATGAGGCTTAAAGCTATAGTATATAATAGGTCGATTGCAATTATTTACAATAACTATTTTTTCCCATAAAATCCCAAAATTTGCGCGCCTGCATTCCATCACATAATTTCAATGATATACTCCATATTATGACCAGTTTAATAGCACTTCCAAATTGTAAATCAAACTAATATATTCCAAATCCTGCATGAACATACATGAAACTTTCTTAATTCTCTTTTCTTTGACACAACGGTCCAACAAAAAACGATCGTTACAGTGCTTAAAATATGAGCAAGTAGACACTGTGGAGGAGGGATATTTTAATATAGCTTCAGACATTATAGCCTAAAGCTATACCTAAAAATCACTCCTTCACAGAGACTATTTTATTCTTACTTTAAGCATGGTCAGTACATTTAGAAAATAATCTTTTAATTTTTTCGAGGAACACTCTTGGCAAAAAAACATATGCAGTAGGCAAAAACTTGTTCAAAGTCTGCAGTAAAGGTGCTAGAATAAAGTTTTTAAACATTGTTCTAGTGTCTTTACTGCAAACTTTGAACAAGTTTTCGTACACTGGGTTATTCTAACAAGAAAACCTCTAAACAAATGAATATTATTGTTCAGTAAGTAAGAGTTTCACTATGGAGGAACTTCTGAGTATAGTTTCAGGTAACCTGAAGTTAAGCTCAAAAATCTCCCGTGATTATCTGCTCTTAATCGACTACTGTTATTGATGCTATGCAAAGACAAACCAAAACAGAAAAAAATGGGAAGAGAATTTAGTAAGATTGCCATTTATTGTGAAAAACCAATCAATAGGAATTATCCCAGACTCATCCGTGTTATGATTTTAAGTTCAATAACAATTTAATGAAAATTATTTTTGACAAAGAATTAGATTATTTTGAAATAAAATCAAATAATCACTGTTAAAATCGCAGAGGTCAGGGGGAAAATAACTGCCATCATCACTGTGCAGGAGAGATTTTTCAGATTATTTTTAGTAACAGCCCTGAGTATAAAGTTGAGAAATCTGGCAACCAATTGGTTTCTGGCTAATAAAGAAAATAATCCGATTTAAGTTAACATTACACCCTTCTTTCATTCTTCTCAGGAATTTTTAGGTTCCTTTAAATGCAAAAATCAATATTTTTTTTAACCATTGCTATGGGATCTTAACTTATTAAAAATATAGAAAAAATGCATTATTGGAAACACCCAAGCATCTATGAAATTATCGAAACTCCAGAGTGAATGTTTATTCAATTAGCACAAAGTAAAAGGAATGCAAAAATCAATATCTTTTTTAACCGTCGCTATGGGATCTTAACTTACCAAAAAATATAGAAAAAATGCATTATTGTAAAGCACCCAAGCATCTGTTTAATTATCGAAACCCCAGAGTGAATGTTTACTCAATTAGCACAAAGTAAATGGTGAAGAGCACATTATGATATGGTGAAAAAATAGGTTTCAATAGAGATCATCAAAGTAATTACAGAAAGGGGAGGCAATGCGCTTGTTTTTTATGGGGAATGCTAACTCATGACGTTACAGCATACATCTGAATATTATGGAACATATTGAATTTCCCCATAGATATTTTCCATAAATTACCATAATAATAAACATGGCAGTCTCCTCACCAATTGAATCGATTCCCTGACATTCTGTTTTTCCTTCTCTTGCAACAGTGGAAATGCCATAAAATTTATTTAAAAGTTTATTTTAAGGGAGTATGTGGTGAAGAATATCGAGGTAACAACCATGCAATTGATTGGCTCATCATGAAGAATGTAACCACTTGCAAGTCTATTGACATAATACTCTTCTTTTCTTTTTTTTTACCGAAGTAAAAAAAGAATATCGTCTTAAATCCAATGGGAAGAAACTTGTTCAAAGTCCACAGTAAAGACACTAGAACATTGTTCTAGCATCTTTACTACCGACTTTAAACAAGTTTTTACCCACCGGGGAAGATGTAGTTCAAATTTTCGATCCGAAAACAATACAAAAAATTAATAACATAAGTACATAAAAGAAAAAGTAAAAACACTGATTTAAACAAGAAAAGAATGTATTATGAAGGTCTTAAATAAAATTTATACTTTCTGAAATTTTCCATAGCAATCAATAATCAGCTTTAAAAAAATTATTAAAGGAAACCCAAGGTGAAAATACAAGTTGAGCTTATATTGAAGAGCTTGAAAAATAAATAACATTGCTTTTTATTTTATGTAAAAATCTTTATCGCTTCTTAAGATATTGCATTTTTGAGGTTTTTCAAGAAACTAATTTTGCTTAATTTATGCGTAATTTATGACATCATAATTTGGTAGTCCTTATATTGTAAGGTACTTCATTGTTGTTATCTCTGCAGGTAATGCTGATTGGGGTATAAAATTTTCCAGTTATGTAGATTATCGTAAATTACATCTTTCAAAGCAAAAAACATTTTCTTAAATTGCACCTTTAGCTAGTTCCAGGCCTCTTTGTGTTATTGCTGACATTGCATTATTGCAATAAGTGACAATCAATTATATATCAAATTATTTTATTCTTATTCGTCACATTAATAGGGATGCTATATGGAAATTGAATGTTCAACACTAACTCTTTGTCTGTATAAATCACCATAACCAAAAATACAAAGAGGCCTGGAACTAGCTTCCAGTCCCTTTTTCAAAAAATGAAAACTATCCCAAAAGATGTAATTTACGAGAACCAACAGAACTGAAAAGTGTTAGATCCCAATCAGCGTTACTTGTGGAGATATTACCAAAATAATACCTTACCATATAAGGACTAACTATGATGTCATAATTTACGCATAAATTAACCAAAATTGGTTTCTTTTTTTTTTCACCTCTGGTTCTCTATTTCTACTGCCCCCCACCCGTCATACTTTCTTTCATGACTTTTGAATGAATGGCTGATATGACTAGAGATTTTGGGCTTTTCCTATAATTTATCTAGGATTATTTTAAAAAATATATTTGGTAATTAGGGATAATTTTCCCTTAGTAATCAATTTTTTGACAGGTCCGTGGTAAAAATAAATTTGGGAAAAATATTTGGTTTATTCTTATTTTTGCTTGAAAAACATTCTGACCAATTTTTTCCACCCAAATTCTTTTTGCCCACCTGTTTTTCCTTGATGACGTCATCATAAGTAATGACGCCATCACAAAAATAATTATGCAAAAATGTTTATTATGGGTTGACCCAAACTTCCTAGAAAGTCTTAACACTACAGCATGGTTCTAGCAAAAGTCAGCCCCTCCCTCTCCCCCTCCCCCTCACAGATTCCCCACACAGATTCTAAAAAGCCTGGGAGAGTGTTAAAGATAAACATTTTGTTATATCTATCTATATTTTTAGAAAATAGTCACAATAGATACAGGTATATCCTACCAAATTTCAATGGTATTGCATTTTTAGTGCCACCCGCACTTTATGCCCCCCCCTACATGGTTTTGAATGGAAAAAAAGTCCATGGTTAATAGGGTTAACCAATACGGTATTTAAACTCTGGAATATTATAGATAATTCAGAATTTTAAACCAGCCTACATGGAGTAAATAACCATATAAACACAGGATACACACAGGAATGTTTATAGTGGAGCATTTCTTTTTATTCTCAATATAATCAACAGTGCTGGTGAATATATGAAATGTGAAAAAAATAAGAAAGGCATCATAATATCAATAAGTTCAAAATTGACTGATAAACAAATTATTTGTTAGAAATAAGAATCGCAAAAAGCAACCTTTTTGACAAGAACTTAACTACCAAGATGGGTGTTATGTCAATGAGCTTGCAATGGATGGGTGGATCCAATACAAGATTATAACCTCAGTACCCTTCTCAGCAAGTTTTTTTAAAAAACATAGCTTCCAGTTTTGTAATTTGTCTTTATTTCAAGTACTGTTTACATGAATCAAAATAAGAGCAAATTATCACTGTGGAGCAAACTATGCTCAAAAATCCTCCTCCACAGTGATTATTTCCTCTTATTTTGAGCACTCCTTATTTGGATTCACAATTATAGTTAATTTATATGACCTCCAACACAATTTTTAATATTATTTTTATTGCTATGTCAGAAACTATTGCATACTCTGTGGTTAAAACAAGAGGTAATAATCACTGTGGAGGAGGAATTTTTGAACATAGCTAGGCTGAAGTTATCCTCACCACAGTGATTATGTACATCTTATTTCGGACACTAACTATAATATCTATCAGCAATATCTATTCCCTAGTATTAACAAGCATTATCAATGGATAATTATCATTAGATGCTACAAGGATACATATTTCAGACACTCAGAAATATCAAATTATCCATAAAAACCTATTTCAAGAATTACTCAAGACATTCCATTGGTAGAAATTGATGTCACATGTCAAATTTGCAGCTGCAAGCTATACTTGGCTTCTCATAGCTGTCTATAACTATCATTAATCCACAAACTTTTATAACTCATTATTTTCATTTTTGCATCGGAGTCAGTTCCTTACAGGGATCGAAATAAGAACAGAGAATCACTGTGGAGGAGTGAATATTGAAAGAAAAAATCAAAAAACACTCCTTTCTGATTATTTACTCTTATTTCTATAACTACACTGCCCAGTACTTGTTTAACCACTGCTATAAACTATCTTGTTTTATTATTATTTTTTTTATGCTGGCAAAAACCTTTTTAAAGTCAGCAACATAACATTAGAACAACGTTCTTTGAACATTGTTCTAAAGTTATTTGGCTGACTATGAACAGATTTTTGCCGGCTATTTTTTATCCGATAATTATTATAAGAAACAAACAACAACAACAAGTAATAATTAGAAGAACAACAAGACAAATATTTTTGACTGATCATATCATTGATGTTAGTATTTCATCTTTTCATATAGGAGCTGGTAAAATATTATGATTAAACACTATCTACCGCATAATAAATTGTTAACTGTGATCACTGTTAAATTCATTATATCATTTTTATAAAAACTTTTGCATCTATTCTGCAGTATAGTAATAGATGTAGTATGTACATAGTTGAAACACACAAAGATATTGGTAACTACAATCTATTGTATCTTTAAAAGAGGAATAGATTCCAAAGTCAAAATAAAACAAAGATGTTATCTGCAAAGAAGAGCAAGGTTCACAACAGTCAGACTTCACCTGTAGAGGATTGTTTTTGTCAGCTTCAAAGCTGAAAAACTCTAAAAAGTCTCCTCCACAGGCAATATCCAGAACAGCTATTTTGGGGTTTGGTCCAGACGTTGTTCTAGCGTCTTTACTGCAGACTTTACTATGCTACTAGGTTTTTGCCCACTGGGGAAGAGTGGTTGCCTAAGAATAAGGAAACCAATCAATTGCAAGTCTATTGATAATAACACTCTCCTTTTCAGAAACCCTATCATCAGTGGCGAATAAAAAGTAGAATAATAATTTTGAACATAACTTCAGGCTTTTTAGCCTGAAGCTATGCCCAAAAATTCCATCTCTATAGCACTTACTTACTCTTATCTCAAGCACTTTTTTAATACTTGGTTTCTTTAAAAACTATATAAGTTATTATAATTTCTATGTGAAAATGATAAACTTCCAAAAAGATTTAATAAACCACAGAGAATAAAGTTAATGTACCGCCTTATGTAATTAAAATTTTCTAATCCAGTGAGATGAAAATGATAAATGAACCTAGATAGCGTTTGTTTTAAAATGTTGAATTTCAATAATGTCATATAGTTATTAATTTCAAATCCAGTGAAATGAAAATGAACAATAAAATGGTTTTGGTGCATAAATTCTTACACCTTGCATATTAATACATATTCCTGGTAGACCAATTAGGAGCTATCACAAGCCTTTACAACTGAAAATTATACTCAGAAAACACTCCTTTACTAGTGATGTCCGACCGTTATCTTGAGACTTGTATCATTTTTGCAACAAGTACAGGTGCTGGAATTTATCCTATGGCATGACTATTACTATTATGACAAAAGCAAAGCGTAACAAAAGAGCCAAAACATTGTATAGAATTTATCTTACTGAAACTTTTACCGGCATTTCTATGATGATTCATTCAAACAATATTTTTGCATTTCAGATTTCTTATGAAATCTTGTAAAATTTTATATAAGTCTTAACCATATTTGGGCCAGACTTTGTAAGATTGGCTGAACATACAGTCATGAAACTTGGTAAGGTAATACTACAACAGCTAATAAACATTTGAATTGTACTTTCTTAGCTGTAGCACGTGATCTTCAAAAACATAAAACATTTTATTGTTTTAATCTAAAAGGGGATGAGTTCCTTCACTACAATGAAAAAAGTTTAAAATCAATTCTCAGCACATTTTTTTCATAAAATTTGAAAGGTTATGCATCCCATTTTTAAAATTTAATAACATATAAGTTTCTAAGCAAATAATATTGGTTCGTAAACATTAGTACCAAATATCCATGTCAGAGTTTCGCAAAAAAAATCATTCCAATGTGAGTTGTGACACTTTCTTTGTTCTATAAAGAGTAAATACTAAAAATATATTTATTTTTAAATAAATTCTAAAATAAGTATGGATTGTTGTGAAAAGCAATGACACAGATTTTTAGATCAATCTGTGCCTGACAGAATGATGTAAATATGGAAATAACTTGAGTACAACTTTTGAAAATGGGATGATAATGCAGAAACGGTGTAATATTCGGATTTTCCTTTTTATTTTTCCCCCTGATTTTTTTCCCATTTTTTTTTTCTCACTAAATGTAAGTTTAAACATTAAGTTATAAAAACATTATATATTTTTACTATTGAAATATTTATCCATAGTAAAGTTTAAGGACTATCCTTAACTCTAAAGATGTTAAAAATTAAATATGCATGATTATCATTATGCCATTTTATTAACAAAAACTTGTCGAAAATTCTTTGTAAAATAAATAGAATCTTTATTCGGATCAATACACCTAGTACATTACACAAAGTGAAAAACACATGATATAATATAATGGGTCAAACCACTAGAAAGAGAATAATTATACAGTTCTAATTTGATTTCCGAGCTTAAAGGGAACCCCCGAGGTGAAAATACAAGTTGAGCTCATATCGAAGAGCTAGGAAAATAAATAACCTTGCTTTTTATTTCATATAAAAATCTTTATCGGTCCTCAAGATATTGCACTTTTGAAGTTTTTAAAGAAACCAACTTTGGCTAATTTATGCGTAAATTATGACATCACAGTTTGTTAGTCCTTAAATGGTAACTTGTATTTTCACCTATCGAGAAAACTTGCAAGGATTGTTTCTCTGTAATCTTTACCGCGGATTTTAATAAGTTTCAGTGGTTAATTAAAAACTTAATAAATGTTTGAAGTCTTTTTATTGATGATGCACCATCATCAGTGGTCAAAATAAATAATAACTGAGGAGGAGGGTTTTTGAGCATATTTCGACCACCAATCATGATTTCAAATTAATCACTGTGGAGAAGGAACAGTGATTATTTGCTTTTATTAGAAACACTGCATTGAACCATGTTTAAGATAATTTATAATAGCAGAACTTCAGTTACATTGAGTCGCCAAGAGATAGCAAGAGCCCAAGATCATCAATGTGGAGGAGAGATTTATGAGAATATTTTGGCAGAAAAATCTCTTCTCCACAGTGATGCCCTGGAAATTATTTTAATTTTGAGAGACTAAAAATCTATTAGAATTAACAGGATCTCCACAAGAGCTAGCAGGCTAAATATCTCTGAGATGTCCTTGAGTTTTCTCGGAGTACTAAGATATTTTATGCATTCATTATTTATAACAAAGGGTGCTGAATCAACGATATTGTCTTTGATTGGTTGCTTCGTACTGAAGGAACCAATCAACTGCAAGCTCGTTGACTTAACACTCTTCATCATAGATTCATTTTTCTAAAATTCATTGACTTTGGCTTCAATAAAGCTGCTAAAATATCCGCTTTTTGAAATGAAATTTGGAGATGGTCCCTTAATTAGCAAAAACTAATTACTGCTCTGAAAAAAATCCATTCACAGGAAAACAGAAATATTACCTTTATATGATAAGCAATAGGCTGAGAGTCGTTATGAGTTTCTGTTGAATGTGGTACAATAGGTAGCTGCGTCATTCCAGGATATCTCTAAAACGATATTAGAAGTAACTAGTAACGGGTGTCCTAGTGTGTAAATACCTGTTTAAAGACAGCAGTAAAGATGCTAGAACAACATTGTTCTGGTGTCTTTACTGCTGAATTTGAACACGTTTTTGTAAACTGGAGTTATCCTGAGTAATTACAGAAAATAAAAATTGTACCAACAATAGTATACCCAGTACTGAAAATAGCAATAATCATTGTGGAGGAGGAATTTTTGAGCATTGCTTCAGGCTTAGTAGCATGAAGCTATGCTAAAGTATTACTCCTCCACAGTGATTATTTGCTCTTATTTCAAACACTGTTAAAAAAACTATTATAACTGAAATGAACAAAATAAAGAAACTTATATATATTTATTTTTTTAAAATAAAGAAATTTCAATCTTATTATCAGATGTGTTTTGTTAATTTTCTCTCTCTTTCCCTCTCAAAGAAAAATGTATTTAATGCAATAGTTATACTCCCTTCTAAAGTATAACAATTATTTTTTATATATATAAACTGGGGGGTGTCAATGAATTATTAACTCACAAATGGTATCCTTATTAGGTCAAGTCTTAATATAATGGCCAGCCATCACCTGTGGAGGAGTGCTTTGTTATACAAGTATTACACAAGTGCAAACAATTACATTAATTACATTAATTAATCTTGTAGACAATTGTAAGACTACTTCCCACTGGGAAAAAACTTGTTCAAAGTCCACAGCACTGTTGACTTTGAACATGTTTTTGCCCCCTGGGTTGTGCAGAAATGCTGACCTGTGTAAGGACCATCTCCAAATTCCTTTAATTTGCTTATAATAATCACTCTAATTCTTTTCACTCAGTGTCCATTTCACTCTAATTCCCTCTCAAATTATTGATAAGCCCCTTAAAGTATTATAATGCTTATCGTTCAACAAGCTTCTTTTATAATCCCTTTATAGCTGCATTTTTTTGACCTAGCTAAAAGGAACATTAATTATGTTTAATCCTAAAATTTTTGGAATTATTAAAACTTCTTGAGACTGTAAAAGTTGAGGTAAATTTTATTTTAATTTTTTTTCTTGCTTCTTTTTCTAGGTCATAAGGGACCGTCTCAAAACTGTAAAGAGTCAACAATCTTGCAATGGATTGGTTTCTTCGTACCTAACACACTTCTGTACAGTTTTTGTTAAATTTAGTCAATTTCAGTTGATTTTGATTTTGGAGCGAAATTCTGAGATGGTTCCCCTCTATATTTTATGCTGAATAACGTCCAATTGTATGACCCAGTTAACAGTCAACTGATTTTATTTTTTCTTCTAAGAAGTCCAATGGGTATGACATGTTTTCAAGGTAAAAAAACCCGTTGTTTTGACGTTAATGCATTTCGTTCAAAAAATATCACATGCCAGCGTATTTCAGCGTGGGCAGTTTTTCCCATTCTAAAATTCACAAATCTGATTGGTCGAAAGTTTGGCGTGCACGCTTGAAAGTTGAATTTTTTCAACTTCCAAGCAGAAAAAACTGCCCACGTGGAAATAATATGTTTAATGGAAACCGGGTTTTACAGTATATAAATTTATTATAACTGTTCCTTCTAAAAAGTAAACATTCATCCTATGCTGACATCTTTGCTAATAACAATTTATTATCACATCTTGTGTTGTTATTATTTTCTTATTGAAGAGAGAACATTAACAGACCATCTCTAAAATTAGTTTAAAAACGCAGATATCTTATCAGCTTTTTAAAGAAGCCGAAATCAATAAATTTTAGAAAAATGTATCTATGTCAAAAAGTGTTAAGTCAACGAGCTTGCAGTTGATTCGTTTCTTCGGTACAAAGAAACCAATCAAATGCAAGATCATTGATTCAGCACCCTTCCCTGAAAACAAATTTTAGAGATGGTCTCTAACATAAACCTTTATTTCCTATAAGATACTGCAATGCATAGGAGTATACTGTACCACTGAACAAAAAGAAATTACTCGATGGTATAAATTCCATATTTGGTAATGGCAGGCCCAAATAAGTAACTTCTACTACTCAGAAAATTGCTGATACTATGCTGAATCAGTAAATCATCTACTCGATCCCGATATTTATAACATAAGATTTATTTTAAAGATTATAATATAGATAAAGATGATATGCTCCTATGTCAATAATTTTAAATAACTTCTCCTGCATTATATAATATACATAGTTTTAATTTTTTGTTACACCAGCTTAAGACAATATTTATACTGTAATCATTATTTTAAATCTACAATTTTGTAGTACATGAATAGGAGTACATGAAAATGATTAATTTCTAATTTAATAAACATTATGGTGCTCTAAAATAACAAAGTTAAAGAGTTAAACAGATTTTTTATAAGTATGTTGCATCCCCTCTCTCCTTTTATTAGGCACTTTTTGATCCGCTCCTGTTGCTTAGATTTTGCAAGATGATATATTTATAAGCGCTCTGAACTCGCTTATTATTCTCTCAATCCGCTTCAATTTGCTTCATATTTTAGATGTTAATTCCTTTTTAATAAATTCATCTAACATTCTCTCCCGGATTAAATTATTAAGCTTAACAATTCCTGTGATCAATGTAAATTATATCAATCCACGTCAGTCAGTCATTAAAAGTAGGAATAGAAATAACTCAAATTAACCTTTTGGCCACCCAGATTTTATTAAAAGTGACTCGACACAATATAATTTAGCATTAAAATTGCTTATTAACGCAGATCTCCACTAGGAAAAATCGTTTTTCCATTCTCAATGAAACCATTACCTGATTATGGTTGAAAGCATAATCACCTGACAGGTGATAGCCCTTTCTATTTTTTTAAAAAAAATAAGTCGCTCTCTGCAAGGCATCAAGGCCACTACTAGGCAGAGAGCTAAACTAATGTAATGGCTTTATTTAGAATTTGTGCAAATGAATTCACATTGTGGAAATTCGCCATTATGAAAATCCTATAATATTGCCATGCAAATCAAGCCTTAAAATTAACTTTCAGCCATAACCTGTGGAGGAGTGTATTTTAACACAATTTTCAGCTTTGAAACTGACAACAGTCCTAAAAAATACTCCTCCATAGTGATAACCGTCAGTTCTTTAATGACTTTCAAACTGATGAATAGTTTTCAGCTAGACGTCTGAAAACTATACTCAAAAAGCACACCAACACATATATTTCAGGCTTGGATTAGGGTATCAATTCTGCAGATAGCAAAATTAGCCATAGTGTGAGCCATCAGTTTGAGTTGGTCCCAATGAAAAAAAAATACCTTTATGGGACGCTGAAGAAATGTAGCCTGTTGAATTGATTTTCGCACATTGTGCAGCTTTGGAAGCTGGAAAT